>VTPC01006488.1:0-46118 GCA_011009095.1 Ignelater luminosus | reverse complement strand
GTTCGAGTTGATTACAATAAAATCCATCTTATAATTGGTAATGTGTACTTTCCACCGAGATCGCAGCCAGAAGCGTATCAAACTTTTATAGACAGCATTGAGCTGCTTAGAAGAAAATATCCGTCAGCCAAGTTCCTAATCTTTGGTGACTTTAACTTGCCTGAAGTTATCTGGTTTAAAGATGACTCGCTTATGTCGCCAGGAGCTAACTGCAGTATTGCTACTCAAGTACTCGTAGAAAATATTTATTACCTTGAGTTGTAACAAATTAATTGCTTTAACAATGTTTACGGTAACATACTTGACTTAGTATTCTCCGAAGATAGCAGCAACATAGATGTTATGCTGGCAGATTTTCCGCTAAGCACAGTTGATGTACACCATCCTGCCTAGGATGTAGATGTAAATATCAAGGTGGAAAACTTTACGTCTAAAAATATTCAAAAAAGCCAGAAAATCTATTGCTTCCGTAAGGCCGACTTCGACGGACTAAATTTGTTCTACAGCTCAGTAGACTGGTCTTTTATACGCTCTACTGGAGATATAGAATTGGCTACTAAACGCTTTTACGACATTCTTTTTGAAGGAATTCATAAGTCTGTATCTAGGAAAATAATTGAAATAGATAAATATCCTAAGTGGTATAGCCCAGAATTAAAGAAATTAATTAATCTTAAAAACAAGCTTTATAAAAGATATAAATCATCAAAGTGTGAAGACGATTATAAGCACTACGCAGCTGTAAGAAAGGAAACTAAGTTCCTTATTGACTTATGTTTTCTATGTTGTATTTCCAGCGTTGAACTCACAATACCAACAAATATTAAACACTTTTGGTCTTTTATTAACTCGCTAAGAAAAGAGAAAGGCATTCCTAATACGATGCTTTATGAAAACCGCTCACTAGATAGCCCTGAAGATATACTTAACGGTTTTTCGGAATATTTTCAATCTTGCTATAAAAATTACCACTCCGAACCTTCGTATTCACTCACTGCTGCTTCGAACTTATTACTTTCGAATCACAGCTTTACTGTAGATGAAAGAGAAAAAAAGATATTAGCGCTCGATAGCAACAAGAACTCAGGACCTGATATGATTCCACCATTACTATTGAAAGGTTGTTGCTACTCGCTTTCCACACCTCTTTGCGAGTTATTTCAGTTATCTTTTAATACATGTTGCTTTTCAGAAGTATGGAAAAACTCTAACCTTTTTCCTATATATAAAGCAGGAGATAAATGTGACATTAAAAACTACAGAGGTATTTCCCTTGTATCAAGTATTCCTAAACTAATAGAATCTATTATCACCGATGAACTCTTTGAAATAACCAAGCACTTAATTGCAGAAGAACAACATGGATTCTTTCGAGGAAGATCAACCACAACGAATCTTGCTGTTTTTTGTGATTTCCTTTCAAATAACATTGAGACCGGGTATCAAGTTGATGCCATTTACACGAACATATCTAAGGCCTTTGATAGTGTCAGCCATGCCTTACTTTTAAAGAAACTATTTTCATTTGGAATCACTGGCAATTATTTACTTTGGATATCGTCTTATCTTTAAAACCGTAAACAATCTGTGGTTTTGGGGGGTGTTACTTCTAGTAGTATTAATGTTACATCAGGTGTTTTTCAAGGATCACACATCAGTCCAGTTCTATTTCTGCTGTTTATCAACGACGTTGTGTCTATTTTGAAAACATCCTCCTGCCTTCTATATGCCGACGACTTAAAAATTCTTTGTGTTGTGAAAGGTGTCGAAGATTGTTTTAAATTGCAATGTGATTTAAATAAATTAGTGGAATGGTGTAACAAAGATTATCTAGAGTTAAACATTAATAAATGTAAAGTGATGAGATACTCTAAACGTCGTGAAACTATCCTGTTTAATTATTCTGTAAACAATGACGCTATATCCTCTGTCTCTGTTATTTCCGATCTTGGAGAGTTATTGGATAATGAATTATCATTTCACGAACATATTAATAACATATTCTTAAGAAGTTTTAGAATGTTAGGTTTCATTAAACGGCATACCCTTTAGATAAATGATATTAAAGCCTTAACTACTTTGTAAATTGGCTTGGTGCGCAATTTGATGGAATATAATAGTGTTATCTGGACTCCGTCATATAACTGCCATATAGAAAAATTAGAGCGTGTTCAACGTAAATTTGTTAACTATCTGTTGTGGAAACACAAAATTCCGTATAATTTTATAGATTATGATACTAAATTGCAATTGTGCAGCTTACAGTCTCTTCAAAAAAGCAGGCAAGACGCCTCTGTAATTTTTCTTTTTAAATTAATTAATTCATATGTTAACTGTCCATACCTGTTCTCTATGTTAAATTTCAGAATTAATGTCAGGAATACTAGATTGCAAAGCATTTTTTCTGTAAGACCACATCGTACTAATTATGGTCAACAAGGTTTTATTGATCGTATATCAAAAACTTTTAACGATTTTTGTTGTAACACAAACCTTTCTGACAAGTCACTGTCACAGTTTAAGCGATCTCTTAATAATTCGATATAGTGGATATAGTTATAATATGGTTAGAATATTGCACCTTATAGATAATGTTATGTTGCATGTTTTTTGTTTTTATAGATTTTACTTATTTTGTTTATACATAATATGTTTGTCTAGATGTTATATTTATATATATATTTGGTTTGTTTTTTATATATATACACATTGTTCTGCTCCGTTCCTGTCATTTGGAATATTTTATTCTGTAGGCAGTGTACTACATAAATAAATAAATAAATAAATTTCTTTAGGTATTCTGTAGGATATTCAAATACTTCAGACTAAAAGGTTAATTTTCTGTTATTGTTTCTGGCAATCGCAACGTAAATTTTTTGAGTTGATCTGAAAACCCTATGGATTTCCTTTATCATCGTTTTTGCCCATTTAATTATTAATTGAAAATTTTTCTTTGTTTAAACTCTTTGTGAAGTGAGCACTTGTTTATCGGTCTGTATTGCTAGAGGTTTCAATGATTCTTTTTAATTTACCCTTTTAGTGGACTTCTGGCTGTTGTGGAGATGGTTTAGGTAGCTACTTGTTTCTGAGACTTTAGGTCATCTTGTTCTTCCTTTAGGAAATTTAAGTTGATTTAATTAGGTCTGGTTCCTAGAGCTCCCTTTTGGCAAATCTTTTTTTTTTGCGTTTCTCTTTTTGAAATGCTCTTTTCTATTTTTGCATGCTGATGATAAATCCTCCTGTTGGGCTTCTCTTCGTTCCCTTATCTGTTCAATAATGTTAAATCAGTTCCAGGGTCGCAGTCATCACTGGACAAATTTTAGAAATTTTACCCCTTTTCAAAAATTCATTGATTGGTTTTTGTTTTGGATTTCTAGTCAAGCCATAGTTCTGGGCAATTTTGTTCGCAGATTCGCTATTTAGATTCCGGTGGCATAGTTCTGCAGAATTTTTCTTAGTTTGCAGTGATCGCTTTGCGGAGTTTTATTTAGCTCCTGGCGATTTAAATCTCTGTTAAACTTTTATTCTTACTACTATAGTTTTATTAAGTTTAATATTTTATGAGAGGAGACCGTCCTTTTGAGATTTCCTGCTATAGCTACTGATATTTCTTCTTCTTCTGAATTTCATCGCGGGGTAAGTTATATAATTTCTTTTTTTTTGTAGTTGTTTACTTGTAATTAGAAGTTTGTCAGTTTTCAAGATTCATATTGATTTTGCAACATTTATTTTGTTTATTTGTTTACAGTGCGGTATCCTGGTATCCTTTTTCTTCATTTTATAACATTCCAAGGTTGCATTTTTGCAATTATTCTTTTATTAGGTTTACTAATTTAGTACATTTGATTGGCATATACTGCATGATATATTTAGCGCTTTTGTATCCTATGCAATGTACCGACTTTGAATTTTATGATTTCGCTAACTTTGTGTTTTTTATTCTGTACATAACCTCCTTACCTCAGTTCAAGATTACTCTTGAGTTAGTTAGGCTAACACTAAAAAGAGTCTTATTGCAGAGTAAGTATAATGTGACGCAAGGTAACATTACAATAGATAGTTACGGTGTTAAAAGGTTAGTTCCTATAACAAGTTTCTTTAAATTTAGGTAAATAGAACAGAATACTTGTAATAGCAGATATACTAAAAAAAGTCATTAACAGCAGGTGCCACATCACAAAAACGTATAGCGTCACACTTTAGTTCCAACTACGTCAATAGCATTTTGTGTTGGAAATTTTGAAATGGAGATAACATGAAAAATAAAAATTTTTCTAGATTTTATCAGCTTACTACATCTATAATATATTAGTCACGTCTTAACACTCATTTTTTGTTTGGTGTAATGTTAAGGACGTAGAGATTGATGTGTATCGATATTTTTCTAACTAAAACTGCATTGACGCGTTGTATAGCTTCCTGAGTCTGTAGATACAGATTTAAATAAAGGTCAGATATTTCACTTTGACAAACTTGTGGATTCTATTGCTCTGTCTCTCTCTTTCTCTCTCCCTCTCTCTCTCTCAAAGCAACTCCCAGAGCTTGCTATTCTGACATGTACTGCGCAAGCAGCATAGCGTGGTATGCGCTTTTCATAAAACGCGCGTAAAAGAGTAGGCGTGCTAAACTCCCTGAGCTGCAAATGTAAATGTGCAGAGACAAAAACTGGGAACATTGGTGGAATAGGGAGGAAAATGATAGAGCACCAAAAACCATGTTGCCAAAGTGCTCTTTATTACTTATGTTTTAGTAGCTTTTATGATGTCATAAAAGACAGTCTGGTGAACCTAGCTATGTAAGTAGACATCGAAACAAAAGCTTTTTCTTCTTATTAGTGTAAGAAGTTCGATACCTCTATTCCATTAATAATTTAAAAGATATTCATTCACTTCAGAAAAAAAATGAAATCTATTTTTTGTTCATTCTCTAACGTTTTGCAGTTTCTCTGTCAAGTAGAGCGCATTCCTCAACAATTCGTTGCCGTAAAATCAAAATAGATTCCTGTTGAGTTTCATACCCATTTAATTTAAGGTAACTCTATAAAAAGAAGTCCAAGTTAAATCTGGTAAACTGGTACTGAAAGATATTTTAGAACTGATCTACAAAGAGTTAGGGAAGGAACGGGAAATATACTTTATTTTAAACGAGAAACATCTCGAACACTTCTAGTATTAAAACAATGTTTTTAATTTTTATGAATTCGTTATTTAAGATAAATGTATCTTAAAGCTTACTTTTAATTTTTCAAAACTTGCTTAACCAAATTTCAATTTCTATCAATCGTTGAATAAATAATTCTGACCTTTGTAATACCAAGGGGGGTCCAAGTGGACCCCATACTGGCATTTGTTTCAATAACTTTATTAATATTCTGATTGACTTCCTATAATTTCATTTCTTTGTCACAATGCTACCTTAATATGTTATAGTACAATTGTTTATAAATTCCTGCACGACATTCTGAGTATTATAAAAATTCAATAGTAACTTTAAATTCCCTTGACGAAAGTTGAATTTTTTACAGTTTACGCGCATCAGTACTTGCAATACACGCAGTGGTGCTGCATTTGTGCTTGTAATTGATGTAAATACGTAGATAAAGTTCGTACAAGTGTTGTTTTGAATTTATTAGTGTGTTTATTTATAATTCCAAGTTATATATCTTTCTATATAAGTGAGTAAATCTAAATATTTGTGTTTACTATAATATCCACGCTAATACCATAACCTAACCTATAAATATTTTACAGCGTATGTTTTTAGTATGGAACCTTTAAACTCAAGCATTTCAGTTTACAATTAAACGTCAAGGAAACGTCCTTTAACAGATGACAAGCTTCATCAGCCCCTAGAGGAAAGTGACGACGATAATTTAATCGGATTGTTAGAATCTGATACTGAAGATTTGGTTGAGACAGATGACGAGCTTCGCCATCTCCTAGAGGAAAGTGACAACGATAATTTTATCGGATTGTTAGAATCTGATACTGAAGATTTGGTTGAAACAGATGACGACGTAGAAGATGAAATAATAGAAACGAATAATGACAATGACTCTGATGATAATGAAAATCGACAAAAAATTTCTTCTTAGCTAAATCCGGAATGAAATGGGCAACCACCCCTTATAGAAGTTAGGATAGAAAACGTCAAAGAGATATAGTGGTCAGACTTTGACATCAACTAACTCGAGTATAACATCTATAAAAGAAGCTTTTAAAGTATTTGTAACGAGAAAATGTCGAAAAAGAGGCCTAGTTCCCGTATAAGCCAGAAATCGGAAGATGTTCAATCCCGTAGCTCGAAGTCGGGGACGAGAGGGGGTTCAAAGATAGCAAATGACTTAAATAATTAGGTTCTTACCTGAACCTAAAGCTCAAATTTCGACAAAGAATCTAACAAAAAGATACCTAAAGGGCGCCAGGGAACAGTAACACTAAACGATATAACTCGTCTACCTGTCCCCACATCGACGAACACACTGTATATAGGGGACCACTCCGCGAACATCCTGTATATACAAACTTGAAATTGTATCCTGATGTTAAAATACACTCTCGCTTACCTGAAAGAGCTACATTGGCTACACAAATAACATACAGAACATAAAATAAAAGTATAATATGCTTTAACATTCAGCATCTCTCTCTCATGCTCTTATAATTGAAATGAACTTTATAAAACATCAACTTTATGAAACTTTAGGTTATTATAGCAAAATTTTAGCAGTTCTTTGTTACTAGAAATTAAAATTCTGAAACACTTTATAACTCATAGTAATACATTACCTGAATATTAGACAAAATAATGCTTATGTAAATAAAATGCCGAAATAGGTAACACACAATAAGTTTGTTACAAATTTAAAATGCAAAAGGAAGTGATTGACAAAGGTTCAAATATGAACCACAAAAGTCATCAACACAATAATAAATCCACCACAAAATACTTTACAAAGATTACATAAAAAAAAAATGCATGAATGCATAAAATCACGGAAGGACAGCCTCTCTTTTCCACAATTCAGAGACGACTTGCCGTGGCCCGAGCGATACGTGCTGCCTCAGACGCCAAAGAAAAGCTCGATACACACTCAAAAGGAAGTAAATGAATGTATTAGACTATTGCCAGAAATAAAAATATGAAACTAAACAAAATTTAGCGAGCCGTGAAAGATCAACTCTAACAACGCCAGTTATTTATTAGGTGCTTTAGAAAGAATAAAGTAATGAGCTCATGATAAATATATAAAAAAAATGAAATTCAGCAACCGTACGCAATGTTATAAAATAACATTACATATTTGCTACTAACGATATTCTAGACATAATTGTAAGTCATACAAATACTAAAGCCAATGTGATATACAACCAATGGAACACTGAGCATCCTAATGCAAGGAAAGTATCGATACCAACGGATTGTATAGAAATACATGCTTATATTGGATTATTACTTACTCAGGGAGCCCTGAAAGCAAATAAAGAACCAGTGCAAATGCTATTGTCTACAGATAAAGCATACTGTCGACCAATTTTTCTAGCCACCATGTCGAGAAATAGGATTTTTTTACTAACAGTGCTTTTGCGTTTTGATAATGTGCAAACTAGAGAGAAACGTAAAGAAATAGATAAACTAGCTGGATTTAGAGATATTTTCAACATTTGTGTTGATAAATGCAAAACTTCTATGTCTCCGGGATCACATCTTTGCGCTGACGAACAGTTAGTCGGCTTTAGGGGAAAGACCCCCTTCAGGATTTTCATGAAAAGTAAACCTGCCAAGCATGGTTTGAAGTCGTGGGCCCTTGTCGATACCGAAACACCATACATTCACAATCTACAGGTCTATCTAGAAGAAGAAGAACAACAGCCCGAAAGAGTACGGGGAAAGAGGGTTGTCCTTGATTTGACAAGTCACATTCAGAAAGTCCACGGTATAACAACCAACAGTTTTTTCACGAGCGTCGCCCTATCTGACGCTTTGATGCAAAGAGTACTAACACTTTGTGGTACTATGAGGAAAGATAAGGTTGATATTTCTAAGGAATTGCCACAAAGAGAGATGTATTTCTCTTTATTCTGTATCACAAAAGAGCACACGTTAGTGTCTTTTGTTCCTGCAAAGAATAAGGCTGTGATATTGCATTCTACAAAACATCATGACAATAAGGTTTCATCGGAATCAACAAATTACAAACCTGACATAATACTCCTCTACAATGTCACTAAGGGTGGAGTAGATACTATTGATAAAGAAGCAAAAGAATATTCTACGAAGAGAAAGACTTATCGCTGGCCCATGATTCTTTTCTATAAATTATTGGACTTAGCTGGAGTCAATGCGTTTTGTATATGGATGAAGAAGTTTCCTGATTGAGAGAAGTCGAAGCCAGATAACCGTAGACGATTTCTTCTGCATCTTGGAAAATCGCTGTTGTTACCACACATACATCGACAAAACCAAAATTTATCAGGATTGCATACGAGAATATTGTAAGCTATATAAAAATATTCGTACCAAGCGTTCAGCTCAGAGATCAGAGAGCTGGGTCAGTTACTGTGATTGAAAAAGTCCAAAGTTCTACAAAACGAAGGTGTTTTGCCTGCCCTTGTCAAAAGGATAAAAAAGTTAGACAACGGTGTCAAAAGTGCCAACAACACGTTTGTCTTGATCACTGTAAAACGATTTCGAATAAATTTTGTTATCCGTTTTCAAATGAATAGTTAAATTTTAAATTGTTTCAGCACTACAAATTAAATATCAATAAATATCTTATAAGAAAGAAGTGTGTTTATTTTCTACATCAAGACTGCATTTAGCATTATAAAAAAATCTAACTCATATTACACGAAGATTCCTACTTCCAGCACTTATTTTTCACAGGGGTCTAGACGGCCCCCCCGATGGTGTCATTCATATACCAATATACCTTAGTATTACAAAGGTTAAACCCCTTCAGGCGAGATAACATTCGATTCCTCTTGCAAAGTGAGAAGGTTGAAGGGCTAAATGTCACGCGATTTGTATGTTTTAAATTTCTTTTATCAACGTAATACCTAATAATACGTACAGGTTCTTACATTAATAGTGTCGCAATATATTACATGAATGAATGGAATAATCAAATATCTACAATCTGCTTTGGCATAATTATCCAAAGTATATACCCTAAGATGCCTTTTAAGACAATTTTGGTAATTAATACAAAATCAGATTTTGCATAATTGATTAAAATTAATTAAAAAGGCTACTTTTTCATTAAGAACACTTAAAATAACTCACCAGTTTAAAGCACATTAGACAACAAGTTACACCTGACGAATACAGCCCTTGACTTACCTGGAAATAAAGAAGTACAATGTTACTCAAAGTCAAAATATCAACAGAAATATATATCTTAACTGTATAATTATGTTGATAGACTTGAATTACAATTATTATTCTAAATACCTAGTTGTGTATTTTTTTGTTAATCGTTTATTGAAACGTCAACAGAATTCAATATATTTATCTCTCCGTAGTTATAAAGCGAAATTTTCCAAGTGGTTAAATTTCAAAGTTGTAATAAATTGGTTTTCTGCGGAACGTGTACTTTAATCATAATAATTACACAAATATGTATCGAGTGATTACATATAGCATAAGGCCGCGTACAGACTAGCCATTCCATACATCATGAAATGTTCGTATAGTTCATTTATTTCTTCCTATAAATGACCTTTTGGTTGGGTTTGTACTGTGTTAAGGTTTGATCAGCAGTTTTCAAGCAAATTGGATTTGCTTTAAAGTACTGTACTTGATGTTTTTACCGATTTGAGCTTAGAGTAATTTCTATAACTTGACTTTAATGTTTTTGGTTTTTGAGGATTCTTGCAAATTGTAGTTGTGTTAGAGATGAATAGCAAAGATAACTTATTTCTGATAAACTGGTAAGCAGAGATTCAGGTAGATTAATTTTAATTCAAAAAAAACGTCTTTTGTTTTACCTGTAACGGGAAATAGAAATTCCTGAAGTTTTAAATTTTAGAGGCAGAATATCCTTTTATTCAGTTCTAAATCCTGAACTACAAAAGATAAATAAACATTTGGCCCGAGGTGAGAAATTCTCTCTATGTGTAGAACTATTATCCTTGAAAACTTAACATACTTAATGTAAAAATTCCTATTTTGTATATAGAAAAATAAAATATTGTACTATACTAAGTAATCAATGAAATGAAAAATTAGTTTATAAAAAAGTGAATTTGAAGTTTAGCCTTTTGATTTACTACACTCATGAATAAAAATATATGGAATATTTTTTGTTACTAAAATTACTTAAAAAAAAATACGAAAAATTGCCGCGAAGTTACATTTACATTGATTTACTCGCTACTAATTCTGTTGTGTTTCAACTCCAACGTTAAAATGTGGCATTTTAAGTAACATTAAGTCTGAAGCTTTTTCTTAGTTTTCATAACATTTTAAAAAATTTTTCATGATTTCATTTTCATAAAATTTAAAATTATTTACCTAAAAAAGTGGTTTTTCTAGTACAAAGTGTTTAGGTAACTTGAATAATCATAATATTGAAAACATTTATGATAATTTCAAAATATTCCATATTTTTGTCCATGAATGTATTGATTACTAATGCTTTATTCTGCAAAAAAGCAGAAATATAAAAAAAGTAAAAAGCAAGTTTACACAAACGAGCAATTTCAATTAGAAAAGTAGTTTCTATATCAGAAACTTTGTTTTGATTTGGAGCTCTTTAAATACCTCTCAGCTAATAGCTGCTTTTTTTAAAAAGCCTTGTAAAATCTATTAGACGACATGCATGAGTTGTAGGTAATTCTATAAAAAGCAACAGCAGTTATTTGCTTAATTAGACAAAAAATTAGCAGCTGTAAAATTAGGCGTCTTTCACTGTGATGACGAGCGTAGTTTTTTTGTCCATTGTTTAGAATTAACGCCAGTTTTTCTTTGTGTATGTGTTAATATCATAAATGTGATATTTTTGACTTTTCCCCATGGCAAACGTTTTCAACATTAAGACCCACCAGTACAAAAGGACTCTTATAGCTCAGGTTGTAACAGTAATAAGTAATAACGCTTAGTGTCTGTCGAAATGTCGATAAAAATAAACTTCAAATGTTAGTCGACAATTTTAGTAGATAGAATGTTTTCACGTGCACAGCCCAATGCCGGATTCCCACAGCGTACAGCATAACTTGTAGCTGGTCTAAAATCGGCCCCAGGCCTGTCACACCATGACTTGTACCTGTTAAAAATATTCCTACTCTACGTCTAGACAATCCGTCAAGCTTCCACAAATACCGTCAAACGGGGTCAGTCGGACATAACATTGAGAGAAGCTTAACCCTAGAATGGTAACGTGTAGTCATATTTTTTGCTAGGTGATATTTTAATTAATATTGGTTAAGGTCGGCTGATCTTTCCTGAACCTTCAAACATATTAGTGCTAAATACTCTGGTGAGATATCGTCCTGACTGCTCTTCATGTACGCCTGTCAAATTTAGTTTGAGTCGTATACGACGTCATGTTACCATTCCCGGTACAGTTCATGTGTATGGTAGAAACGGCTTCTTTAAGTAAAACTCTAACTGAAGCAGAGTTGGAAGAGCTTGTGAGAGCCTATGAGAGAGGTAAAACCGATTTAGAAGATAATAATACAGAAATTCAGAGTGAAAGTGCAGCAAGCTTTGATGAAATTTATGAAGAGGAATTTTCTGCAAATGAAGAGAGTGAGTCTGAGGAAGAAGTATTACAAAAAAATTGTTTATGAAAAAAATTGATACGAATGGTCTACGTCACCATACTACACCAAATCCATTCTTACTTCACAAATCATTATTGTGCTAAGGTTACCCGATCCGTGAGAAGATGTTCAACAGGTAACAAATGAAGGTGATATCTGGAAATTATTTTTTACTAATGGTGGACTTTATTCACCCTGCACACTAATAAAAAAATCTCCAGACGGGCTGGAAATATATACAAATCAACAATTTTGTTATCCAACAGGACACGAAGAAATTAGTGGACTCTTGTATATGGTGGGTGTACTAAAAGCAAATAATTTGATTACATCGGAGTTGTTTTCGAATACATTTGCAGTTTCGATTTTTAGAGCAGCTATGTGTGATAAACATATCATCTTTCTGCTAAACTGCACCAATTCGGGATTTATGAAATAAATTCACTATAAACTGTCAGAGATATTGTACCCCTAAAGCATACGTTGCAATAGATGAGCAGCTCCTAGGTTTCAGAGGAAAGTGTAGCTTCAGGGGGTAAATTCCTAATAAGCGAAATAAATATCGCATTAAAATCCAATGATGTGTGACTCTAAGACCCTTTATGTTATCTGCGATTCCATATATTTGTAAAGAGAAACGTACTTCTACTGAAGCCTTACCAACGCAATATGTTCTCAAATTGTGCGAATTAATCTACGTAACCAATGGAAATGCGACAATGGACAACTGGTTTGCACCGTCCGATGTAGCTAAAAAACTACTCGGGAAAAAGTTAATAATGGTGGGAACACTAGAACAAAATTTACATGCCGCCTGCACTAGGAACATAAGAAATACACATAACAGACTTCTCTAGAGTGGATACAAGTCTGTCAAATTAAATGAGAACAAATGTCAAATCTAAAAATTTGAACATCATGAAGCTTTCTATGCTTTAGATTTCACAGTATCTTCCAAACAAATCGTCAACTCTGATTATTGAGACATGTTCATTGAAAAAAAATGTAGGTAGAAATTCGAAGCGCCCTAAACGTGCAATATTGGACATTTCAAAGAGTATAATACATCTATAACGTTTACTGTGATAGCGTCAGGAAAATTGCTGCCTCTCTTTATCATATGTGAAAGTAAACATCTGCATAAAAGTTGGATTTCCAATGGTTCTAAAGGCGCAAAGTAGGGATAAAATACATCCTGCTAGTTTGACCAGCCTTTATTTGATAAAAGGCTTTACCAAATCGCTCTTCCATATTTTAGTAAACAAGAATGCGAGCGTGTACTTATAAGCAACAATCTGGTCAGTCATGTATCTTTTAATGAGATTTAACTTTGTAAGGAAAACAACATAAAATTTTGCTTTCTCCCAGCAAATCTCACTCATTTGTCATAACCGCTTCGTTGTTGTTAACATCGTAAAAAACCTGCAGGACACCATTATTTCAAAATTTGCAGCCACAGGAATCGTGCCCTATAAACGAAGTTGGTGATAACGATGACACTGATGCTTGCAAATCGTCACTGGCTGAAATGTTTCAATGCAGTGGCAAAAAATCTGCCATTTGCAAGGGAAAAAAATTCTACTGAAAACGGGAAAAATGTCACATTGGATTACTTAACTCCAAGCGATGTTTCGTCTACAAGTAGACAATCAAATACCGCATCAGTAATTGATCATAATAAAACTGGAGAAGTACAGACTGAAAATACTACTTGAGAGACTGAAAGACTAAAAATAGAAAAGTATATAGTTATTTAAAAAATTTTCAAATTAGACTTGATATTTATAATAAACTGCCTGGAACCAAATTAAAATTGTTTCATACATTCAGACGTTGAAAATCTGCGCGAAGACGATTTTGAACAAATTGTGAGAAAACTATCAAAACTTACACTAGCTATTAAGAAGATGAGAGTATACATTTCTCAAAAATATTAAGATCTTATGCTGTTTTGTAATTTTTCTTTAGATTTAAGTGAGTTATTACTCAAAGTTTTAATTGAATGTTTACCACACATTTTGAGTTTTCTTTTTATGCTAAACTGTAATTTGGAATTTACTTTGCTACTTTTTTAGACTTAAGGTTGGGATATTGTAAAAGGAGAAGTACCTATAAATAAGGAAAGCGAATTTTGCGACGGGAGATGCTGAACCCTTTTAACTAGCAGAAATACTATTCTAAATTTAAAACTGCAGTTGTAGAAATCTGTTTAACAACATTCCTGTTAGATTCTTTAAGGGTTGTATTTAATACCATGAGAAGAATATTTCCATTTTTGCGATAACGCCGAAGCATACGAGAAGAGCAGCAGGTAGAACCGAAATATAAGTGAACAAAAGAGGTTGTAAATTAAGAGATTTGTGAAGACCTATTAGAAACTCCTTTATGACTTTATTCTAATATTTCACTTGTGTTGGTTTCGTTTTTGTAACAGTCCTTGATTTGAAAGTTCAAATCATAATAATTTAAAATTTGTATTTTAAAAATTAGTTGGTTCTGTTTGAGATTTCTTGAAAAGCAGTGGGTCACAATTTTATTATTACTTTCTTTTCAATGAACTCAGATTAAAATTGGCCTGTTGTATTAAATGAATTTCATATATTTATATCTTGGTTATTTGTTTGTTACATTATTTATTGTTCGCTATTATTATATTGGTTAGGTCGTATGCTTTATCATGATGGTAAATCAGAATTCTAAAATGTGTATTTATTTATTTATCTTTGAATGAATTCTAAAAAAATCTATGTTTAATGATCCAATTTTTAGATTTTCTTGTTTATCTCATGTCAATAGGTAAGTCGGTGTAAGATTCAGCATTGCCTTGCTTTTTTTGTAAGGTCGCTTATTAAGGTAACTAATACGAGTATATGCCCAAAAGTAGATTCTGTCACTGAGACACATCATTATACATACACTAGCGCATAGACCATAAACTGGAAAGATTGGCAGGTAACACATGCTTTACGACGTCAGACATAAAATTTAGTTATTTCCAGTTGCGAAGAGAAAAGGAAAGTCGTTCATACACTGCGTTTATAATTCCACATGGTCATTACCAATATAAAAGAGTTCCATTTGGGTTAACCAATGCGCCAGGCGTATTCCAGAAGACCATAGATGGAATCCTAGGGTGATTAAGACTTACATTTGCTATGGTATATTCATATGGTGTTCTAACAGTTTCCAAGGGCATAAACGAAGCCTTAGAACAACTTGAAAGTATGCCGAAGACCTTTAGATTAGCAAAAGCTTATTGCACGGACACTTTCTCACTCTGCACTTTAAAAAGTTTTTAATGGTCAATTACTTAACTGACAGACATTATTTTTTTGGTGTTATACGGTACGGAACCGCTGCCGCATTACTTCGCAACACTCGTCTACTGTTATTTCTAGTGTCTTCTATTGATGTTACTCTATCTAATTAGGTTGTGGAGTTTTGCTCATCCTTTCTTCTTTCTTGGTCTTAATTATGTTTTGTAATTGCGCTGTGATGTAGTCCCATTTGTTATTTGTTCTTTGGTTATATGTTCTATGATTCTTCTCTGGTTATCCCATCTTACATATTGGAATAGTGTGTGCTCTGCCGTATCTACTTGTGGGCAGTACCAGCACGTATCGTGCTCCATTCTTTTGAATTTTTTAAGTACGCCGCGAAGGATCCATTCCCCGTCAGTATTTGTGTGAGGAAATAATCCATCTCTCCATGTTTTCTTTCTGCCCATTCCCTGACGTTTGGTATTAGCTTTTTTGTCCACTCCGTTTTTCACGTTTGACTTGTCCATCGAGTCTGCCGCGCATTTGCAGTGTTTTCTTTTATTGTTCTATTGATATCGGTTTCTCTCTTCTCGTATCTCCGTGTTCTTTCGTTTGCCATGTACTTGTAGTGCCTGTGTTCTATACGCAGAACAGATTTTTAATAGTATTCTACTTTAGCATCTCTATATTTTTTTTCCAACACTCGTTGCTATAGCGGTACCCCTTATAGTAATATGGAGTGTGCTACCGAGGCTAGTACTCTTCTGCTTCTCAGCGCAGCTCCTCTGTTTGACATTATTCTGTCTAATGCTATTGCCGCTTTTGCAACTTTTTCTGTGGCTTTCTTTATGTGGCGCGTTATTGTCATCTTCCTACTGAACTGTATTCCAAGATATTTTATTGTTTCACTCGTTTGAATGTGCGTATATTGTTCATTTTCTACATTCAGTAGTGTAACCTTTCTTCTACCATCCAAGAGAACTGCTTCTGTTTTCCTTGGTTTGAGCCGTAGTTCTCTTGTCTTTATCTAATCACGAATATGCAGACTGCTATGACTAATTTTTGTTTCCAAATCTTTGTTTGTTCTTGCCCTTGCTACGATTGCCAGGTCGTCCTCAAAGGCAAGTAGGGTCACTCCTTACTGCACTCTAATTTTTAAGACCGTGTCATAGTATACGTTCCAGAGTAGCGAGCTTAGCACCGATCTCTGCGGTACTCCGCATGTTACATCTTTTTGCCGCTTCTCACTGATGTTCAGTTTTCTGTTGGTGAAATAACTACATATTATTTTAATGAGGTAAGGGCTTATTTTCCAACGCCTTGATTCCTCTACGATACCTCCATGTGATGCAGAGTTAAAAGCATTTTTTACATCTAGCGCTACCTTGGCGCATGCATCTCTGTATTTATAGTCGCCGTCATTCGCTTCTTCGACTATTCTTTGTACTGTCTTTAGGGCATCGACCGTGAATTTCCCTCTTCTATATCTGAACCGTCTGTCTGAGAGATCTTCTTTATCTCTCATCTCTTTCTCTACTCTGGCTGCTATTAGTCTTTTTAGCAATTTTCTAAATTTATTTATCATGAATAATGGTCGGTAGGCTTTTTCTTTTACTTGGTTGTTGCCTTTTTCTATAAGTACAAGTGTACTGTCACGCTTGGCTTGCGCCTCGTGCTTCAAATTTCTTTTTTCTTATTTAGTGAGTGTTTTCTCTTTACAAGTTGTTTCGAATAATTCAATTATCCAGCGTTTCGTAGTCATGCCAATACTCAAGGATAGGGGTATTAAAATTAATTTTCCAAAACTTTGGTCCTAAGCCCTGACTCCTGCACTACATCTGTGGTGCAATATGCAGCGTCTGAACTGTTTATTGTTCAAACTCCGAGTGCAAACGATTTCTAAATATTTTGACAGAATAATACTTTTTACATATTGAGCCACAGTTGTGAGAAATTAAGGTAGTACGTGCTTTTGTGCAGTTGGTTATTTTTGTAGCTGCTTTAGATTTATATAATAGACGACTAGCTTGATATTAGGCGTGAAGACTTAAGTATTGTGGTATTTCAATTTAAAATTTAAATTTCCCGGGTTAGAAAAGAAAAATAGGTACTTATTACATGACAGAATGAAGAGGGAAATTTTAACTAAGTATGAATAAACTTTGGAATTTTTTTATTTTGTTGCGTTTAATGTAAATTAAATGTAAGCTTTTATCTTACTCATATTACCACTAAGTACTGAATTTTTAAAATATAGATATAAAGAAGCGAGAACAGCAAAAAAGGATACAGTACTCTCTTAGTCCCTTTGTCTCTGTTTTAAATATCATAAGAAAGTGAAAAAGCACAAACCATTTGCACATCTTTGATTATGTATAACTTCTGGATGTAGCATACTTGAGGACGAAAAAAAGAGATGGAAATACAAATACGTAATCAAAGATATGCATATGGGTTTTGTGTTTCTTTATTTCCTTATAATATTAAAAAAAAATATAATTATCAGTGTACAAACTATATTTATAATTAGAAAAAGATTTCTTGGAAGAAAGTTAAAATTATTGTATAATAGAACCTATCTATCGCATACCTAGTCGGTACCGGCCAGACAAAGAAGATGAGGTATATGAGACTGTGTTATTTGTATCTGTTGAGTTATTTCACACTACTGCTACCGTTATGTTAAATTTAGCATGATTAGCTTCACTATCTGTGTTGGTTTTGGTCTGTTCTTTGCTTTTATCAACGAAAACTATAATAACCTGTTTTCTAAACAAAAGATATACACTTCTTTTTTTCCGTTTAAAAAGAACCTATGACCAGATTTTACGGGAAGCAATCAGTGGATTTACCCCATATATAATCACTTTGTACAAAGTTTTAGTTATTTCAAAGTATAATTTATTTGCCACAAAATTTATGACAAAGGTGGTAATCCACAGCGACCTCTTGTAGGTGAAAGCCAGACCAACATCGTCTACCGTCAGCATGCTTTCAACCCCCAAAACAAATTACCTGTCTGTATTTTTCACCGCCATTTCTAAATCTATTAATTTCTGTCGTATTTTTTTATTCGCACAATACACCTAGATTAGCTTATTATTGGGCGTGGTATTTTCAGAACTCGTAAAGCGTGGTGTTTAATTTATGCATAGATACTTTGTATTGCTATGACAACCCGTATATGGTCTAAATTAACTAATTTTCAGTCAGTTTATCACCGATTCAAACTACTGATTTTTTAATTAGGTTTTTCGAAAAATCTGTGACTTCTCACATTTTAAAATGGCCTATGCATAATTCTCAAAGTCTCTTCTTTATTTCAAGGTATATTTGATAGTCAGGGATCAATTATTTTTTGAGATATGTTCGAATAAAGTAGGGGTACTTCCTTATGGCGTTTTTATATAGGAATATCCCAACCTTAAGCGATTTTTTAGGTTGTCTACCAATATTTGTTTGTTTAATGTTATATACTTTTTTGAAAATTATAAAATTTTATATTACGATACTGCATTGAATGTACCTAATAAATAGCGCATTTCTTCTAGGTTTGTTTAAATTTTTGGGTGATACTGTCTGCAATTCTTTTTTAAAAATATTTTACGTGTTCAGAGTATCTCTTTAAATGGCATTACTGGAGTTTTTATATTACATGCAGAATGTTTCAAGTGACCCTTAATCTATTACTCTTATATGATTTTATAATACAGCCATAATTCACTTTTTCCAAGACTGTAACTTTGAGCTGAAATTACGTGAATCACTCATTAGCTTAGATTTATATGAAACGTTATGGCTTTCGGAAAACTATAAACATCTTTTTCTTGATTTAATAATCTGTAAAGATAGGACAATGTGTTCTTAGGAGGGCAGAATTTTGCAGCTTAAAACTGATGTAGGGTAAACGCACCTAATTACGTCCAGCTCCAGCCGGACACCGACGAATCAATTATTGTTTTATAAATAAATTATGGTACCATAAATAACGGAGATATTTAGCTTTGTGTTATCTACCATCCTTCGTTCTAAGGATTTTGTTACATTCATTCCGGCAAATAAGTTATATGTTAATTATTAGCATTTATTTACTGCCAATACGTGATTGTGTTTACTACGACTGCCATTGAGTGCGTTTTTATTAACGAGAAACGGATGCATTCTAGGTAAGATTTGTGCATTTTTGTGGACATCTTCGTAAAAATTTTTGTTTGGTATATTATAGCAGTGGTCCTTCTTAATATCTAATACAAAAAATCCTGGATTTTAAATAAACAAATGTCGAAAATAAGGTAGGTAGAGTACCGGTATTCACAGATTCGTCTAGTCACTCGCTCGCCGCCTTCCACTGTCGTGCAGTAGGTATTCCACAATACTAAGATTTTATATTATTGTTGCTCGACTTTTTAATTTAATTTTGTTGATTAGAACCCACATTTATTAATCTTTCCATTATTTATTTGATGGTTATTATTCTCTTTAAAAAAAATCTAACTTTAGGAAGTCAACATGTCCAACCAACCAACTTAAGTGAAAAATTAACTTTTAAAGAGTATCATGTAGAAAGTAGGAATTAAATTCATTTGTTTATTAATTATTACTTATTTTTTATTTGCATGTATTTTTTTTAATAAATTCTTTTCGTTTCAATAAATCGTTTATGAGCAAATGCAAGAAAGGCATCAAATTGTTAAATTATTTTATGCTTATGGCAAGTAACGAAGATATCGCTAAAACAGATTTAATTTGCCAAACATGTTATCCGAATGAAGCTTCCAAGAACTCGTATGTAATCATTTAAGAAATAATCATACATCACGTTTGTACGATGTTTATAGCTTTGTTTCTTTAAAGGGAGGCTACTAGGACTTTGACGGCGGATTTCTAGTAAATAGCGGTGGATTACGGGGCCAAAGTGTGGGTTTTAATGAATTATTTTTTTTTCTCATATAAAACTAAACGTTTAATGACTTTTGACGATTGAGTATGTATATCATTTAAATATGCATAACTACACAGTAAGTTTCATTGATAAATATTATTTCGTTTTAAATTTAGAGAAGTTTGAACTTCAAATATTGTTTAGGTGGCAGAGGATTGGTGCTTTTACCCTATTATACAGTACACTTAGTATAACAAAACATTTTATTTCCTAATACGGGTTTTTTAGTTAAACTGTTAAGTAAAATAATTATTATAATACCATAATACTAATAAACGACAAACATTATGATGAGGAATTTCTCACCATCACATACTAGTTAAAACAATTACAAAACTCAAGCGTGAGATTTCTCTGTTGATTTAAAAGGCAAACATTTTTAATGAATTCAAAGAGAATGTTAAGGTTACGTAAGGAATATCCCGATCAAGTTTACTACGTTCTAACGAAATGAAAGTTCATTAAATAAGCGTGCGCGTGACATTGATACTGACCTAAATAACTTGTATTTGAGTAAACGTAGAATTTGTTTTTTCTAACGTATCATAAGTAATAGTATCTGTTATTAAATGTAGACTGTAAAGCATGGAACTATCCAATGAATTCATAAAGGAATAAAATTGTCAATAATACCAGTTATAGACTGCATAGAATAGCAATTAATTTGATTCATTCAGTATTTACTGTTCAGTGAATGAATGCAGAATACAATTACCTGCATAGCTAATATAGTAAACATCTCAAACTTTTTAAATGTTTATCCTGCATGGTTAATTATAAACAAGTTTGGTTTGTTATTGTTATTGTCTGCTTACTTGCACGAGAGATTATATGGTATAATTAAAAACCAGTCTGCAATATTAATAGTTTGAATAGAAAGAAACATTAATTAATTAATTAATTTTGATATATCAATTAAATGAATCATAATAATCATTTATTGACAATTACTTGAGAAAGATTGTTTTTCTTTTTTTTTCTATGTTGTAAACCGTTACTCCAATTAGATTTTCATTTCAAAAATGAAACTTTTACAATTCCTGCAGTAAAGACTCATCAGAATTATTTGATTTCGGTTCCACATATCACACTTCTAAAAAAGGATTTTACTGAAACAAATCATTAAATGTTGACATGAATCAAAAAAACCTTTAAAATAAATCAGCATATTAGGACACTCTTTTATGCATACTAATGTCGTTAGTTGTATGCCTAGACTATTAACATCAGCGTTACCCAATCTTTTATGAGTTACGGAACAACTCTTTTTTTATTTCTCAACGGTTTCCATTTCCTAATTATTTTCTATCTTTAATAAAACGATACCGTGTTAGTAAATAATAAACAATATTCTTTTCCGAATGATCACCAGCTACAAGAGCTACATCAAAAACTATAATGGTTTCCTTTTTTTTGGTAAAATGTAAAACCTATCATTTTCAGGAAATAAACAATGTTCAAGTTTTATTTTGTTTCTCTAAAAACCCCTAGACAGGAAGAGAGGCTCCATTAAAAAGTCAGTGACATTATTAAGTAATTTTATGAGAGGGTCATTGCTAATGTGCAGTCGACTAATTCAAGCTAGCCTTCAAACATTCATTTGATGCAACTTCAGGGTAAATATTTGCACGTCAAATCTTTACGTGCATTACATTAGAAAATGTCACTCATTTTCTTTGCTGAACAAAATATCAACAAAAACATTAATAGAAACACAAACATAGCAGTAATCTAGTCTATATAACAGGTAGCTCCACTTATGTCAGGTCAGATGCATTTATATCATTATTTAAACATTAAGGTCAGTCTGAAAGTGACCTGAGCTATACTGTCTATTACGATCTGCCCGAGATTTTACATCATAATATAGGTGGAATGTAGTGTCCAGGTGACAAACGAAATACTCGGTGTAAACGTAGCTGCTGTGTTTTCCACAGACAAGCTTTATGATTTTATAGCACTACAGACATTTTACATTTCATGCTTAGTCGTTTCTGAAATTAGCAGAAAAGTTCTCAGTCTTAGAATCAACTTAAATCAATTAAAGATATACAGTTGGTGGATTCAGAATTTTATTAAAGTAGTCAAGTTGCTATTTTGATAGGTATTAATAAAAATTACATTAGTTTTTTTGTCATGATCAAATTGACTTTGAACCAACAGTAATGACCACATTCTAACATCCAACAGTTCAGAAATTCTAAAGCACACCAGATGTAATTTTAATAAAAATACGATTCGTGATATACTGTTCCTTTGCCCTTCAAGCAATTACCTAACGCTTCTGGTGACATAAAAGATGCTGCAAAGAGGCCAAATAAGTTACAACAAATGTTCCAAGACTGTACGTTGAAATAACAAACTCTTGAACATACGTCTCAGGCCGATGTTTTAGGATTTGACGGTTCTTGTTGTTATAAGCTTCATGGTATATCGCAAAATTAATATCACCACAAAGCTTAGGGTGGTATTTGATGCGTCAGCTTACAGTTCAGTAAGTATAAAAAAGGTGTCGCCAAAGTGCTAGTTAACCCATCGGATCTTAAATTTCAAGGAGTACTTTGGTGACTACATCCATATTTACCACTTAAAACACACGAATTGAATACAGTAACATACGGAAGTGTTGCTGCTGGTTCTTCTCCAGCTGTCTAGTCGAACTTGCTAAAAGGCTAAGATTCTGATCACAATCACATCAAATAGAAGATACGTAATTAACATGTCATATGATTTTGAATTTTTTCAAACTGCGTAAATGGTTATCAAATAAACCTTCAATTCTTAAAAATGTTCTGCTGACTACATTCGACAAAGATTATGTTGGTTTAAGTTATGATTTCGCAGCAAAAGCATTAAGTCCTGTCTGGATACACAAAGAAGATACACTAAGCTACAACACTGATTATGATTAAAGTAAAGAAACCAATATAACCAATAGATATGCATTGCCACTCATTTCAAACATTCTCGATCCATTAGGTTTTCTCAGCCCAATGTTAATTAATTCTAAGTTATGGAAAAATGGTTTGTCATAGGACAAACCAATTCATGTGAATTGGTGAAAAACAATTATTTATTGAATTTCGAAAAAATCTGCAACACTTAGATAACCTAAAAATATCGAGCCCAGCTGTACATGAATATAAGATTCATTTTCATCGTTTTTTAGATGCAAGCAAGAAAGCATGCAAAGTTTTAATATATACACACTTTCACATATCGATGATATTATTTTTGCGCCGAAAATGGCAGCAATATCAAGATTAGAGCTTTGAAGTACACTGCTATTAGGTCATCTTCTAAACATCGTTTAGAAATTGTTAAATATGCAATTCGCAGGCATTAATCTTTGGATAGATTCAAAAACCGTGAATAATTAGAAACCGATCCACTATTACTGTTTACTAAAAGTATTTGTTGGGAATCATGTCTTTAACAAACAATTGCCAACGACATCATATTTTAGCATCTTGTAACCCTCCTGATCTAGTTTTACTGGGTATCAATGAATTAATGAATCAAAACTTTAGTGGTATGGTTTTAAAGTCCAACAAAGGCTGACCTTTTTGCTTGATGGAAAACATAAAGTTTAATTTAATTTGTTTAAGAACAATTTCATCACTGCAAAGACTATACTAGAACGTTTAGTTACAAATTCATTCACAGTATCAAAACTAAGCAAATCAAATTCTTAGCTAAATTATCTAATAGAAAATTCATTTTCCAATAAAATTTTGCAAGTCAAAAAACAGTATGGAAGTGTCACTTTTATTTACATGTCGATGGTATGATAAGTGCCGGAAATAAGCTTCAGAACTCCAATTTATCTTTGGATACCAAACATCCGATAGTTTTAAATTAGTTTGAGTTATTAGTGTGCCGTGGGTGTAAACAGAACTTTGCAAGTTTTCAATTAGTTCTGTACATTATGAGACAAAATTGGGGCTATAATAGGTAGTAAAGGATTAGCACGTTTAATACTTAAATGTGATTGACATTATCGTTTGGTAGTAAAGACAGGATTACCATTATTGGGAAATCTCGCTGATAGTGATCTCTGCTAGTACGTGATTGTAAAACTGGCACCACCAACTTAATTGACGTTTTTCTATAACCTCTAGTGCAGATTGAATTTCCCTAACTCTTCTCTTATTTGAGTGTTTCTCATTCTGTCATTTCTACATACCTCCTGTACACGACGTAGATTTACTTATAAATTTTTTGTTAAAATCCACTTTTCACGCCCATATGTTAGTGTTGGTCTATATATCGCTTTGTAAACATTCGTGTCTATCTTTCTTGATATTTTTTTGTTGATGAAGCACCTGTTTATTTCGAAGTAAAGTTTTAGTGTGTTTTCTATTCTGACATTAATTTCAAGTTTTTGATCTCCTGTTGAACTCCACCTTTAGAGGTGTTAGGTGGATTGAGTAGCTTTACACTGGAAATGCCAGTCCCAAGCCCGAATAAAGGAGGAGGGTTGAAAGGTCAGGTCAGCACCTTGCCTTCCGTAAAAGAAAGGTAGATGCTCCTAGGTCTGCCAAACTACCCTCGGATACCGGACGGATAAATAGGAAAAAGGAACAGGCGAGAATACGGAAACGAATAAGAAAATCAAAAAACATCATACGAGTGGCTACGTGGAATGTGAGCTCATGGAACAGAAAAAACTGCGAGATATTAATAGAGTTAGAAAACCACAAAAGAGACATATGTTGCCTCTCAAAAACCAAAAACAAAGGCAAAGGAAATACGATTTGCACAAACTATATACTATTCTACAATGGCAAAGAAAAGCATGTACTCACACATTTTGGAGTGAAAGTGCTAATACATGGGAAACTAGAAACATTAATCGATAAGGTACAGTACATTAGCGACACCATTTTGCAAATCACATTAAAGATAGGGACAGAGAACCTACATGTCCTCTCCCTTTATGCATCAGACATCAACAAACCAAGGGAGGAGAGAGATAATTTCTATAAAAATGTGGAAGAAACACTAAATAAGATATCATGGAATAAAAAGATATGGGGAATTGCTTCTAACCATGTGCGCACAAAATTAGCTACCTATCAATAACACCTACTTAAATCATAGGTCACAGTATAAGTACACGTTTACAAATACGCGACAGCAAAAATCAATGATAGATTTTGTGACAAACCGTACCATATACATGCCACCGAAATACTGGATGTAAGAGTATGAACGAGTGCAAATGCAGCAACAGAACACGGGTTAGTATTATGTAAATATCGCCAAAAGATCACCTTCCAGAAAAAGAAACCAGCCAAGTTCACACTAAAATACAATATCGAATCATTCATTAACGAAAGCACTGTCAAGCTTTATAAAGAACGTTTCACGAGAAAAATATCTATAACCCCTATAGAAGAACTAGATAACGTAAACAAAACAAGAGAAAGGATCAAATCCAATTTACTCTCAAGTGCAGCTGAAGCATTAGGGATGAGAAAAGTTAACATACACTGCAAAAAAAGTAAAAAGTACAAACCATAGTTCAAAAAAAGAAGTAAAGAAACTTGCCAACAAGAAGCGGAAAGCATATATTAAGTATAGGAATTCCAAGACGCCTGTGGAATACGATAAATATAAAGAAATCAAAGAACAATACTGGGAAAATTTCTCAACCGAAATGCAACATCGTCTTTCTATAGGTTAGAAAAGAGTATGGAAAATGCTCCCAAAAAGAAACGGTGAAAGAAGAAATAAAAAAAAGCAAAGAACAATGGATAAAGCATTTTCAAAAAATATACAAGCAGAAGGCACACAAGAAACTGACCTGTCGACAAAAAATGGAAGGACAACAGACACAGCTGAAAATACGCAGTTTACATCAGAAGAAGTGTTTGCAGCTATCAAGAGCCCAGGTCCTAACGATATCAACAACAAAATACTTAAGAATGGTGGTATGGCAGCTGTCGAAGAACTAACAAAATTGTTTAAGAAAATTATCAAGGTAAGAAAAATACCAGAAAAATAAAAGAAGTTTAGAAAGGTAATGATAAAGATAATTCAACTTAAGGTACCTATGTGGGAAGAACAGCAAAGCTTTTGCCCCCACAGATCTGCGGTGGATGCCATTTTCATACTACGACAACTTGAATTCAATAAATCAGTATTCATCTGCATGGTAGATCTGAAGCAAGTCTTTGATAGAATACGGTTAAAGAAGGTTATCCAAATACTACACGAACACAACCTGAGCAAACTACTTATCGACATGATCAAATACCTCAATACGAAAACAAAAATTAACAGAGGAAGTACAGATTCACATTGGAATTTATTCGACAAGGGGACAGTTTAAGCCCAACACTTTTTAATTTGATAATGAATCAGATAATCAAAGAAGTGAGAGAGACAGGGGTCGGATATCAAATGAGCGACAAAACAGTAGCAATCGTATGCTACGCGGATGACGCAGCACTAATCGCCGAAAGCGAAGAGACCTGCAGCGCTTGCTATACCGTTTTAAAGAGGCTGTGGATAAATACAATATGCTGATATCGACAGAGAGAACCAAGGAAATAGTAATGTCTAAAAATCCATCTCGTTAATCATGGTCGGTAGCCAAACAATAGAACAAATGATGCAATTTAACTACCTAGTTTCACACCTAACCGGCACCAAAAACATAATAGAAAGAAAACAAAACTCTATCAAGGTATCTAAAATATTCGGGAGCCTACGTGACCTAATATGGGGGTAACAAGCACATGTCGACAAGTAGTAAAATATGAGTATATAAAACATGAGTGAGACCAGTTCCAACTTATGTCACGAAAACGCAAGAAAATACATCGAAAACTAAACAGCTCTTACAAATTACGGACATAAAAACACTACGTGCGATAAAAGGGGTGACACTGGGAGACCAGCTCACAAGCAATGGCATAAGAGACAGAAGATGTAGTAAGATAGATCAGAAACAGAGAAAGAAAGTGGAGAGACCACGCAGACCGGATGGACCCAAGCAGAATAGCAAAATTGTCCAAAGATCACAAACCTCAATCCAGAAGTCCCACTGGCCGCCCACCCAAGAGGTGGAAGAACAGCTGGATCACGGAATCGCAAGAGAGGCAGTAGCAGAAATAAAACAAGACAAAGTTCTAACATAAGAAGAAGAAGAAGATCTTCTGTTGTATCTACTCGTAGTGTTATACTTAGATATTTAGATTGGCTGACTTGTTGAATTTTGATACCATATGAATGTTGATATCCTGTTCTTCATCTAATATTGTGATTATTTTAGTTTTCTTTATTTTTATACCATTGTTTGTAAGTTCGATGAATATGTCAAAGAGTGTAAAACTCAACCCTCCTTGTCGTAAACCATCCGTAGTAGTAAACATTTCAGGCTTCATACTTTTCCATATAGCATAGTTTGTGGTGTTTTGATGTAAACTCTTGATTGTATTGGTTAACTTAACATCGACATCTCTTCTGTGCAGACTTCCACAGTTTTAATCTCTGGACAGAATCGAACGCTTTTGTTAAGTCTATGATTGCAGTAGATGCTTTTTCATCCAGTTGCTTCGTTATCTATATTATCTGAAGTCACTTTGAGACTCCGAGAGTGCTGTTTTAATTTCTTATTTAATATTTGTTCATATATTTTCAATTGAAGTTATTAATGTTAGTCCATAATAATATTTTTACAATCTTTATTATGATTACTTTTGTATATGGGTAGTATTCCTCCTATCGCCCAGTCTCTCGAAATAGTTTCCTCCTTCCACATTATTTTTATTTGTTATATATTGCTAGTAATAGTTCTGTCCTTTAATGCTCATGTTTTTGATCATTCTCCAGCAATTGTATCATATCCTGACGCTTTATTATTCTGTAATTCCTTAATTGTTTTCTTAATTTCTTCTAATGTTATTGCCTTTCTTTCATTGCTTTCATATCTTGTAGGTGTCTCATGCCTGTATTCATTATTTTTCTCTTCAGTCGTTAGTTTTGTTCCTTGTCCACTGCATAGCAAATTTTCAAAGTATTACTTTCATTCATTCAATATGTTTACTTCATTTTTAGTTATTGTCCCTCTTTACTTCTAATTTCCATGTTGCCATTTGATCTTCCTTCTCTAAGTGTTTAAAGCATTTTGTAAAATAATTTTTCGTTACTTTCACTACCTTGTTCAGGTTTCTCTCCAACATTTTTCCACAAATTCTCTTTAGCTGATATAATCATTTTTTTCACTAATTTTCTTTATTTCTTGTACTTTGCCATTTTCCTTTTTTATTTTTAACTTCCTATCTTATTTCATTGGTCCACCATGGTGTTTGCTTTTGTTCGTTTACTGTTTTACATACTCTGGATACTTTAAGGGTTGCTTCGATAATCTTTAAGTAAGTTCCATAATTGTTCTAATTTTATCATGTTTTGTACATTTCCTACCTTTGCTGTTATTTCTTGGTTTACTATATGTACATATTTCTCCGCCATTTCTTTGTTTCATAGTTTCGAAATATATTTTTCTTTTATTTATTTCTCCTGTTGATGCTTTTGTCATGTCAGATTTCATTTTAGCTACTAGTAAATAATGATACTGTTAATGCCATTTCCTCGTTTTGCTCCAACATGCAAAACCATATTTTTATTGTTTTTCTCTATTAACATGCAGTCAATAATTGACTTCTCCTATCGATTTTGCCCCACTCTTGTAAAATTATGTATATGCCCTCGTGTTTGTAAAAAGTGTTAGCCACAATAAAATGGTGTATTAGGCAGTAATCAAGCAGTTTTCTTCTATTATTATTTCTTATCCCCTTTCCATATTTACCAATGATTGTTGTGGTAGCTTGAATTTTTTTTTTCCTACTCTACCAGTGAAATCGCCAAGTACATGCAATTTTCGCTTGCATTCTTTTGGGACTTCATTAAGCTTATCCCAGTATGTATCTTTTATTTCTGCCTTATCATCTTCATTGTAACCATATGTCACTATTATTGTCCATTCTATTTTATGTTTTTGTCCCACTTAATTAACAGTTTTCTATATGTTATTACTTTCCAATTGTGTATCTTTTCATCAGCATCCCACACATGCTGCTGCTCTTCCTTGATCTTTCACTCCGCTACATATGAATATGTGACCATAACCTAGTTTATTAAGCCTTTGAGCCTTTTTCTTTGTTTGCATAATTGTCAGTAAATCTAATTATTTAGCTTCTTCAAATTCTTTTATTAGCTCATTTTTTCCGTTAATACTGCTTATTCCATGTTGCGAGCTTCCAAATAAATCCCTTAATTTTGTTCACATAATTCTCATTGCCATATCTGTTGCCAATTTTATTGTACTTGCAATTATTGGTATTTATATTTCTCAGTTTTTTTGACCATGTTGTTTGTTATTTTTCTCAATTGGTTTTGGACAGTCTGCTAGGATTTCTCTGTTACTGTTCGTTTACCAGTACTGCCATTTGTCTCGTTTTCAGGTTCTTCTCTTCCTTGGTTATGATTTGGGGCATGGATACTGCTCGTTATGAATATGTACGTCGCATACAAAATATTTCTATACATGACGAAGATGAACAAGAACGATAGTCGAAGTTGTCTTAACAATATTAGTGAGAATGCTACTTAGTTTGATTTAGTTGACAATGATGTTTTTGTTAACCAAAGAGCAAATTAAAGCAAGTTAGAAAAACTGTTCACAGTTTTGAAATGCGTAGTGCAGTAGTAAGTGACGATTTTGGTAAAAGTTATTTTTGAATTCGTTCTCTAAAACCACCTAACATTAATTTTTTTATTATTATATTCTGTTTACATCTAAGCAACATTTTATCTTTTAAGTACGGTTTAACAAAAGTATTTTTTAATTTTGTATTTTATTCAGAACAAATAAAAGCTATTTGGTTTTACTGTAATCTTGTATTGTTTATTTTGTGGAATAATTTCTACCACGTGTTTTTACTTTACTCGCGGTTATTTAGAAGCGTTCATGAATCAATTTAGTCATAAGTACAATACCTGAACAATTATGTGCTTAAAATGTGCAAGTAATACAAAGTGGTCGTAAATACCCAATATTATCAGTTTTCTCGGAATATTCTGGGGTATTTACCACTGTATATTATTAAAGCTTTTTTCAAATTCAAATGATAAAGCATTCATATACTTCAAAGATTCCTGTTAGAATAAACGAAAAACGTGATCGGAATTAACCGCACTAATCTTCTATATATTTAATTAAATAGTAGTTGAAGTTTTCCCTCACAAAAAAATATGAAAATAAATAATCCCAACAACAAATTTGTCAATTGTTGATAACCTCCAAAAATAGCAAATTTTCCAGTTTTGCAATTATTATAATGTAAATATAATAACGGTAGATAATAATGAATGCCAAATAAAAAGTTTATTTGAAGATAATTCACACCGATATAATATGATGCAGGATATTTCTTACATAAAACAATCAATTTGATTACAATTGAAAGTTTTCAATCGTCTCACCCGTGTGTAACAGTCAACATTTAATATGAAATCGAAAATTTCAAATAAACCAAGTTGTTTCATTATAAAGAAATTTCGATTCTTATTTTAAACCTGCAAGAGCTGACATTTAGGTAGCACCTGGGGTTATTTTCTACTCCAATAATAATTTATTCTTGAACGAAGCAAAATTGAGAAAATATCAAGAAAGAAAAGTATTTGCCTCGTCATGAAGAGCCTACTTATACGAAAAGGATTAAAACATACTTACACACGCTCTATTTTATACTCCGACTAATTTTTTGTAATAATAAACCTTGTAAACTGACTAAAACAAAACATCTTAGATTTCATTTATTTCCAGTCTTGATAATTACCTAAGACTAAATACAAATATATAATGATTATTATACTGTTTATAAAACAATGTATTAAACGTAATAAAAAACTTTTACATAAATAGACAAGATTGGGCAGCATCAACTTTATTATCCATTAGTACTCAGTCGCCTTGTTCAGCTGTGCTTGTTGAACTAAAGATACATAATATGCATCAAATCGTACCTTGACATACATTTACGTACCTGTAGGACTTCGACCTCTTGCTCACTTTTTATAAACCATAATGTGGCTTACCGAAAAATGATTACATACAAACCACAGCAAGCGAGCCTAATTTGTAATTTTTATAAAATGTTAAAGTTCACCAGAATAAAAATAGGACAGGTCTTATTAAAAAACGTGGAAAGCAAGCTAATAAATATTATAACAAGTGAAATGGCTGAATAAAGGATCCGATAAAAAAACGACATAAAAAATTATTTGACTAGGTTTAATATACCTATAATTTCACTAACCTTGGCTTTGTCGCAAAATACCTAGAGTACGCCCTTGAATTTTGAGATGGTGCTTAACGTTCTATTACCGGTCACTATTGTACAACAATATTCGTGAAAAACAAAAAAAAAAGAATTTCTCTACTGAGCAAAGGGGTAAAATCAATTATTTCCGTCTAAAGTCTTATTCAATTAATTTATTTTTAAACAGCAGTTAATTAAATTATTAAGATTAAAATTATAAGAGTCATTCTATAAATATTATTGAGAAAGTAAATCAAGTGTTACTGAAAGCTAATAAAGAAAGTGATGAGTATTTAATTAAAATTCCATAATTAACAAAAGAAGTAATAGAAACAGGTTCTGTTTTAAATTCAAATTTATGCAGAAGTAAAATATACCACAACGTTAGGTTATAACCTCTTTTTTTAATTAAAATTCAGTATAAATAAATTTTTATGTCAGACACTGAACTTTGTACGAATGAAATTTAAAATAAAGCTAACAATAAGCCTCTACAACTATCAAACTTGAAAATGCCTTTAAATATGAAATTGAAAGTTAAGACTTAGAACTTGCACATAAATACGAATTAAATAGAGGACATAGGCGTTGATTTCTGTAGATGCATGATAATTGATAATGCATATGTAATGCATATAAATTCAAACTCCCCTGAATTTATTTTATCAAATTTGTTCATTTTTATGTTTTTCTATTACATATCTGCAACTTATTTACATATTCCTTATTTCCAAATACAGTGGAACTTGCGTAACTCGTATTGTCTATAACTCGAACTAATAATCGCACCACTTGGATTTCGAGTTATAGAGGTTCCACTGTATTTGTTTTTATATTTTCTATAAGAAAAGAGTTTCCTTACACTGGCATGTAATTCTAATTCTTATTTAGAAAAAGCGAGAAGCTAGGTATACTTATTCTTATCTGAAAGTTTATTCACGTACGTGAATTTTGAAATGCCGGTGCCTGTGGTAGAGGAAGTAAAACGTCATGTCAATTGTCAACTTAAACAGCATACTACCTTGCATGCACTTTACTTTTAAGTACATTTTTCTATGATTTAGTGGTGAGTTGTGGAGGTCAAAGATAGTTGTTGAGCGTAGATAATTTAATTATATAGTGATTGCCAAATTGAGCATTTCTAAAAAGGTACTTTGAGATTTCCTTTAACTTTTTGTAAATTTCCTGTGCGAGTTACAGTCAGAAATACAGAAAGAGAATTTCCTTACTACCGAATTAAAATAATAATAAACAAAGGTAATAGTTAACACAAACTCTTCAGAATTATCTTTTTATTACTCATTTCTCTGCCTGACCCTATTTTATATTTATCTTTTATTGCTCTTTTTAAAGTTAGCAGATTTGATAGTAATGTTAAAAGCTCCACTCCTTTTGTTTTACTGAAAAAAAAAGAAGAAAAGATTACAGCTTGTAAGATTTGGATACGCAGGTTTCGTAACTGCGTGCATTCGATTGAGTAGGGTAACCTCGTGCGTACGGTAGAAATTTCAAGGAAAGCCGTTTTACAATATTATATGCCCTTAAAACAATCCTGTAAGACCAGTTCTCTTAAATTATTTGTCTTGCGTGCACTACCAAAATTTAAACAATTGTGAAGATATTTTCAGAAAGTGAATTGCGCTCATTGAAGAAGGTAAGTTGGATAGGATGTGAAATGTGATTTTTGATTTTTTAGACAGAATTAGAAATTAAAAATTTTAAAATATATTTATTTTCCATAATTTTAAGTAGCTTTAAATAATCAACAATAGTAATAAATTCTTTTTTATTTTAATATTTTGTGTATTAATTTGTTAAATCTCAGAGGATGGAGTAATTAAAACATATATTACTAGAAAAGATGTTATTTAAAGTAATTCTAATTAAATAACAATTCACAATGAACATAGAAGTAATGATTATATTTAAGAATAAATTTATAAAAAATGTTTATTTATTAAATATAAGAAAATCTTTCTATAAAGATCTGATATTATTCTATACAACGCAGTGAATTATACTGAAAGTATGTTTGGTATTTAATACGCGTCAAGCCTTTTACCTTATTTTTAAATAGGTGAGTTAATTTTCCTACAGTAAAATTTATAATATTATTTAATAACTTAAATACCACCCATTTTAAAATCTAATTAATTTATTAACAAACTATTGAGAATATTTAAAGAATGTACCTAATCACGCTTTCTTTCGCAAATAGCTTTTAATTAATGTATGATTACTAATAATTGTATTAGGTTAATGGGGAGGAAAATATTTGTAATATAAAAACATTTAGTAGTAGTTTCAAGTTTTTCTTATCCGTAGACTACGAATAATTTCTTTAGTGGTTCACATAATACAACAGTTAAATTTAAAAAAAATAAGTGCAGTAATAAATAGAATCATATCACTGCAGTTATTTTCGTAAGTGTTGATCATAAACTAATTAATTAATTAATACAATCATTCGAATTTTATTTGGGGTCAGAAATAGTTGCGGATGTGCGTGTGCGTATACGGTTTGCATCATTTGAATTTTAAGTCAAGAATAAAGTTCTAATAATTTGGAAAGTCAGTGTCAATACTTTTATCTGAATAAACTCGTATTTTGTATAGGTAAGGTTAGCATAAAGTTAATTAGGATTATTTTTTACGTCGTTTGTATTTGGAAACAAAATATAAATTGCCTAATTTCGTTTAAAAAGTATTAATAATGAATAGAGTAACATAGAAATCAACCTTATGTTAGTATATTTCCAATTCGTGCAATCCAAGAAAACCTAATTTCATTCATTTGAGGTGTTGAAAATCAGTAACAACAATAATCATTTCAAATCATTGTTGTGTTTTGTCGTCGTGAATATTCACTGAAGTGTATTAGAAGTAGTTCATGATACTTTTACCTAGGGAAATCTGGGTCTTAACATAATTAATAAATGAGAAACCTAAGGAGACATCAAAATATTATAAGTATTCACTTTTCTAAAAGTAATTTTTGATGGTAAAATGATGATTTTTACATATAGCTTGTTGTTACGTATATTATATAGAATTCAGAGTAGGCTTCGACTTAATCAAATTTTTGCAGTGCACAATACAAATTCAAGTTTACAACCTAAAAGCAAAGATTTATTTAAGAAAGATGTTCCCAAAATGATGACAATGACAGGCCTTTAGCCTATAAATATTTATTTTAGTATTTTTTAGTGAAACTTAAAAGTACAAAGATATCATGTCAAGGTCTACTCTGAATTATATATATATATATATACTATCAATAGTTACCACTAAAAGATCTATCTACTACATAATAGATTTTTCTACAGTTGGTGCCTTTATCACAGGCAAAGTTTTACCAAGTGCCACATGCATTTCTTCAGAAAGTTATTTTATGCCACTGAAACATTCAGAAATTTTTGTCACTTTCAAACTTAAAAAAAAAATAATGATGAGACATTTCTAAGTAAAACAGAATTTTTCCACAAAGATAAGAACTATGTGATTCTATGCCCGAAGAAAAGCTGTGTATATGTTACCGGACAAACCCGAAATCCGGATATTCTAGTATTGACTAGGACAAACGGAAAGATCCTGCACTCTAGGAACAACGCAGATTTCCTAGACCAAACGCGGAGTGCCAGACTAATTCAGGAATAACTGATTTTAGAGAAGGAAATTCTAGTTTGGCCTAAAATTTTCAGGCAGAACTGAAAGTAACTTGAACTCAATAGGATAAACTAGTTTTGATTTTGATTATTCATTTATTTGGTGCCAGTAAGAAAAAGTTTACAGGATTATCGAAAATAACAAAACTAACGAATGATTTGAACATTAATTCTTCAAATTACGATAGCGAAAACAATCTTGAAATTTTCCCTATGAATATTAAATATTATGAAATCCTTAAGAATAATTATGATTTTGATTTTTATCTGATACCAGTAAAAAAATAAATAACTAACAAATGTTTTACAATACTACAATTATAAAAAATAAAAAATAAAATAAACAATAATAGGTAGGTACTTACTAGAACTATTACGAAAAGAAATAAAACATAATAATTAAAATTATTAACTATTGTGTTACAATAAAATCAATCTTCATGTGTCGCCTTTTACACATGCATAAGTTTGTTCCACAGTGTTTAGTACACTGGCATCTAATGTATCCCTGAGCTTTACCCGAAGAAATTGTGGCTGCAGTTCTGAGAGAAATTGTTTGGTTTTGATCAATATCGTTTATTGAAATAAAATTGTGTTTGCAGATTTCAAATTCTGATCGCGCATACAATTGTCTTAAACAACCGTCTTTAGTACCTAGCTTATATAAATTATCTTCTGTCACGTTTAAAACTACGGCCATGATGTTACGTAAACTTCCTCTTGCTTTATCTACATCTGGTATGAGCACTGTGACATTATCGCCAATACTAGCTGGTGGATGTAGCTTGTCGCTTGATTGCTTCATTTTTTTGGCCTGCTTTCGTAGAGAAAGTGCAGCCCTTTTCCTAGCTGTTGCAATACTACTGATTTCATTGCAATATTGATCATTTTGTTGGTCATCCTCATCACGACTATCTACCTCTTCTCTTACCATTTCCACTGCCACTTCTTCGTCGTTTCGTTGTCTCATCTCTGATTCCGTCTCGCCCGAATTTGTCGATGATATGACTTTCTCTAAGTCTTCCTCGGTGTGTAAATCAAAAATAACTTCCTCGCTCAATTTAGTCGTAATCAGCCCTACCCTGGGTTCCATACCAAACATGGCCTTGTAGGGTGACATGCTGATGCCTGAGTGCAGCGCTCTGTTCTTCATAAATTGGACGAACTTAAATCCTTCTGTCCATTTTAGAGTGTTGTTGTCCTTTAGCCACGTTGCCAACATGTTTTCTACATCTTGATTAACGGAACCTTGGCTTTGGCTATGTCGAGGTTTACCGTGCACTAACCTTAATTCTGGCCAAAGATCGGATAATTCATTTATTATTTTGTTGACAAATTCGCGCCCATTATCGGAATGCAGAATGCAAGGGGCACCAAAGAGCGTAAAAATATCAACTAAGTGATATGCTACTTCTTCAGCTGTTTTAGTGCGAAGAGCTCTCAGAATAACAAATTTCGTTAGGTGATTCTGATACACCATTATGAATTTGTTACCTGCATCACTCTGTGATTGCATATCTATTAGATCGACCTGACAGCGACTATTCATTTGATTATGCAAAATTGGTCGAGAAACTAAACCCTCCTTTCTTTTTGTTCGTTTCATATGATAACTTTCACACATGGATAAAAATAAGTTTATCATTTCTTTTGTTATGTTTGCATACTTTTTGTTCGTTTCGGAGAGTAATCTATCCCTACCACCATGCCCAACTGCGCGATGTGCACTATCGATAGCATCAAACACCTCATCAATAGGCAAAAAATAACGTATGTCGTTTTCTGCTGATTTAGCAATTAGTTTTTTGTTTCCGTTTATTTCAATAACATCAAATCGTTTCAATCGACGATATTGCAAAGCCACCTTTTTCGCAGCCGACTTTGCGATCAAAACCTACAAAAAGGATGCAGAGTTACTAAACTTCATTAATTATAACGAACAACTGTAAACAATTAGGATATGAAAAAACATGTTTCAGAAGGCCCTTTACTATTGTACGAGTTGATGTTTGGAAAATGAAGAAGTGCGATAATGAGTTTATAGAACAAGTTTTTAATATTATTTTTTGCACTGAAGAATGTAACTTCATTATTTTTGTAAAAGTATAGTCAAAATAGTATTAAAATGTGTAGTAGTACCAACCCACAAAACAGTGCGTCAAGAGGCATCGTTAAAGAATCACAAACAGTTGAAAACGATGCGTTAATAAAGCTCTTGCGCCAAAATAGAAAATAGTTATTTATAGTGCAAGTATTAAAAATGTCATTTTGTTTGTGAGTAGGGTAGTTTATAAAACGAGGCCGACAGGTTGAGTTTTATAACCCTACGAAATAAAACGTTATAGTATAAAAGTTATAAATATAAGTAATATAACGTTATAAATATTAAAAAATTTAGATTATTTTTGATAGGTGTTTTATTTGTTTGACAATAATTATATAGCTTGTGAATTAATTAAACAACTGAAACTTCTTAATGCTACGAATGGCACACCCCTCGGTTATAACCTCAAATCAATCGTCTACATACCCCTTCTAATAAGCTGTTGTATTGAGCATTTGTAAGCACAGTAAAATGTGTCGAAGATTTCGTGTCTCGGTCTATCATGGTTTGAATAAATTTATCTTTCCATTTTAACTCAGACATAATGAATAATCGACAAAATCTATTATCACAGCACAAAGTACACAAGCTCGTCCAAGTCACACAATGACAGTGCACGATGCGCAGATGCGGTTTCCAAAATTCGAAACGGGTTTATCCTAAGTCGAGTACGCATATCTAGTTTATCCTAGGTAACTTAAATAACTTCTAGTTCTGCCTGAAAATTTTAGGATAAATTAGAATTTCCTTCTCTAAAATCAGTTATTCCTGAATTAGTCTGGCACTCCGCGTTTGGCCTAGGAAATTTGCGTTGTTCCTAGGGAGTGCAGGAGCTTTGCGTTCGTCCTAGTCAATACTAGAATATCCGGATTTCGGCTTTGTCCGGTAACATATATAATTTACCATTCGGAGTGAAGCTTCTCTGAGAGCTCGGAGTCTCTTTTTCAGCTAAGAAAAGGGAAAGGCAGTGCCATCTTTAAGGGACCGAACTCCTTAATGGAACCATGAATTAGGCGCCCCTGAAATCTTGTTATGTTTGATATTATAAAATTAAGTGTGTATGTACAAAATTGTACGTACTTTTGAGTTGAGCAAATTTCAGTATTTAGATTAAGGTATAAAGCAAACATGCAGAGTGTTCCAACGATATGTGAACGGCACTTTATTTATAGAAATATAAAAAGAGTTACTGTCAGTTAGCAGCATTTTTTGATATTATCATAAATTAATAACGACGTTATCTCCCTCTGTACATTGTTGAAACACTGTATAATAATAACAAATAGTAAATTATTAATAAGAAATTCACCGGTGGTTTACTAATCGACCGTCACTGAGGACGACAGTTGGCTACATATTTCTCATTTTTATTGCATCAATTCTGATTTCTTTGAACTTTTCTTATTTGCCTTTCCGTTACGGTAACCAGCACGGCGTCCTCTGAAGAATGCGCTCCGATACGTAGTGCATCTTCTGCATACCGCCTTAAACCGAGAAACAGTAAAGGCAAGAGCTACTAAAATCTGTGGAACTTATTGTTTTGATATTCACTTGAAACGATAATCTTTTTGAATTGGCTTTGACTTCCATTTTGAACTAAAAAATTCCCAGCTTACTTGCCATGCAGGATGATGATTCTTTTTATTGAAAAAACAACTGACCGGTATGGCAGGAGATTTTTTTATTGTGAAATAGCACGTACGTCAATTTCTTCTCCGTTAGATGTAACCGATATTTGATAAGACAGTAAGATGATGAGATGAAGATTTACTAGCAATACAAGTTTTAATAAACAATAACAAATTACAATAATTTAAGATATAGGAACTGTCAGATCTAAAACAAAAAGTTGAAGTTTTTATACTTCCCCTGGCTCTTAACTTTGAAGAAACCTAAAGAAACTATACCTATCTAAAACGTGACTCCTGTAAAGTTTAAGTAGCGGATGGACAAGCCAAGCAGATCTAATCGATCTTTAATAATGAAAACCAATTAATAAAAATGTTTGTGAACTGGAGTGAAGTAGAGATAGTCCTAGTTATAGCAGACCAGATGACGTTTGGGCAAAGTAAAAGAAATTGCCAAACAGAGATATATTTTAATAGCACAGTCTAAAGGTATTAAGTCGTGTTTTGTTTGTAAAAACTATATACCTAACTTGACTCACAAAATAGGCCTTCTCGTAAAGCTTATTTAATATTCAACAAGCATTTGAACATATCGAACATGTATCTGTAAGAACTGAATCCAAGAAGATAAATTATGTCGACAATGAAGACTGAAAGACACGTCGAGATTATGATGGTAGAACCTAAAACTCCATTTTATGCAGACTTAATCAGTCTTTTATTCACAATTATTTCTCAGAAGGCATATTTAAAGGAGGTTACTGATAATAAAAAAACATAGAATTGCATCCAGTATAAAAAATATCCACTGTGAACAGTTAATTTGGGATAACTAAGTTTCATAATCCCAAGACGGGTGTAGTTAACTACAGAGAATAAGGCCGTATAGTTGCTTTATCTCAAAAAAACCTTTCTGTTCACGAAACTGCACGATAAATTAAGTACAATGAGTTTTCTGGGACGGTTTCTTACTAAACATCGGTAAAATGCCACTTTGGAAGGAAAAATTGTACTAGCTTTGCAAGCATTTCAGGAAGATCAAGAATTAAAGAGGCTAAATCTAAAGAACAGGTTGCATACGCCGTCACAATTAATGTTTGAACTCAAAGAAGAGACTGAAACTACAGTAAGTGTCAAAACCGTACAAAATCATCCTAATGAGATGGGTTCGAGGGTAATAGAACCGGCAAAAAAACACTATTTAGACAGAAGATGAAGTACCGTTGGATAATGTGGACTCAAAAAAGGCAAAATCGGACTGTGATGAAAAAGAGATGGTGCGCCAAAGAAAAGGGCAACGTTGTAGTGCTCACACCGTTAAGCATTTTTCGTATGTTATGGTGTGCATTACAGCAGGTGAAGTCAATCAATGAATTATGCTGGAATGCATTGTCAATGCATTAAAGAATAATGAGATCATTCTGGGAGGTGTGAAACGAATGATGAAAAGGCTAACGGCTCAAGTATTTCATCTACTTTTTCAAGATGATTCAGCACCATGTCATAAAGCAAAGTCGGTAATTAAATAATTCATTTTCGCGGTTAATTGTAATTTGATCGTGAGGATTGAAGATTTAACTGCATGACCTTGTCAACAGATAGCTGCTGTTCAATTGCTCCGGTAAAGGTCCAGACATTAACCTTTTTCAGAACTTTTGGGCTGTTATGGGAAAGAAAATTCAAAATAGAAAGTCCAGAACGATCAAACAGTTCGAAGACGTCCTCAGGACGCCTACGCCTCAATGCTAAACGAGGTAAAAGGCGTCATTAGAGCGAAAAGCAAATCCATTAAGTATTAGTTTAAGATTTTATGTAACACCAGCCTTTAACGATAAATTATGCACAAACCTCAGAGTCTCCTTGTATATTTTTTACTTTTGTATTTTTGTCAAAAGAGTATTTAGTTTAGCATCGATAAATTAGGATTATTCTGCTCATCTTGATCATAAAACTAAATTACTGCAAATAACTTGTCACCTATCTGATGGAAATGAACGTTATGGTACTGCACGCAAAATATCAGTACGAATAATCATAACTTCAGCATTTCTCTGCTCAGTATTATTAAAATATTAGGTGCGGCTACTTATGTTGAGCACTGTGTATCCAATGCAATTTTGACGACGTACTATAAACACCAAGTGCTATTCGGGCAATAGATGTGTTGAAGTGATGGTTTTTCTGCAGGAACTAGTAATAGGCAATACGTCTTGTATCCGAGGCACCGTAAGATCCATAACTCCATTGAATACCGTGTACAGATCGATAAAGTTTGTTGAACCAGGTCAGATTTCAACATCCGCTTAAAACATATTGGTGGTACTTGCCTAGAGCTTTTCCGTGATTTAAGTTTTACTTTTATTTTATTTTGTTCTGCTAGCGGTAGGTTGGCAAGAATTTCATATGAAATGAAATCAGAGTTTAAGGAAATCGAATGCAACGATAAATTCCAGGAATAGCTCTTCAATAGGTAAACGGATGCTTGTACAATAATGACTATCTCAAGTGCTGAAATCTGGTGGTGTTTAAGATTTAAATCTACGAAATTTGAACTAAAAACGCATAGTAGTTGTTTATACAGGGTGATTTGAAAATGTGTGGAAAAATTTGGCAGCTGCATTCCCCGATAAAAATTAAGTTTACTTTGCCCTATTACTTTTTTTTTAAATATGCATTGTTTCCGAGATTCAGAGTGTCAAAGTTTTTATTAAAATATCTTGTTTTTTCAAAATTTTAGGAACGAAATGAAATCAACATTCAATTTAGCAAAAGAAATTTTTGTTGTATCTTTCCCGTAGGGTAGATCATTTCTGAGTAATGTTGAATTTTAAAACATTTTAAATTCGACAGACTATGGTAAGGTCATAAGTTACCTCAGAAAGAGTGCAGTTATTTGCATTGCATTCCTTGACAAGAATTAAGCCTACTTTGTGATACACCTGTTTTCTTAAAGCGCACCATTTTCAAACTTTTTTAATGAAACTTGGACACTGTGCATCTCGAAAATGGTGCACTTTAAGGAAAAGAGTTATATGACAAAAAAGCCTTAATGTCTGTCGAGGAATCAATACGAATAATTGAATCCTATGTTTGAGATGATAAAAAACCTTACCGTAGGCTGCTGAATATGAGAGGTTTTGAATAATGCAAGAGGGGCTTTTTCTGCCAAATCTATCATTGATTCCAAAAATAAAATAAGTTATTAATTTCTCAATGGCATAATAATTTGCTTTAGAGTAGTGGGTTAGGCGCTCCTTCAATGCCCCGCCTCTGTTAAGGATATAAAACAAAAAACTACCTAAAATAGCAGACACCTTAGAATAACAAGCATGTAGAAAGTTTCATTCTGATATCTCACCTCGTTCTGGAAATATTGAGAAAACAAGATATTTTATATAAAACCTTGACATCCTGTATCTCTAAAACGGTGTATTCTGTCAAGGAATGCCCCTGACAAGTATTTGCACTCATTTGCAAGACACTCTATAGATGCATATCACGTAAAAAGCGCAAAAGTGTTAATTATTAGGAAACATCTTTTTATATAATTTATTATTAATTTTGGGTTCCTTTACCAAAAGCAGGTGCTTTTGGTCACTTCACCGAAATATTGAAACATGAAGTTGTGCTATTCTGGTACAAGGTTTTTGAATGACCTTGGCTAGTATGCATCCAACAAAGGGAAAAACAAAAACTTTGAGAAGATTCCACCATTTGATTGCTAGTATTGTAATGTACATACATACAATAGACAAGAAGAATTCAAACTTCAATAAGTCATTAAAACATTTTAGAAGAATTAAGCACAGATTATTATTATGGAAATGCCTTGATTTCCAGCTACCAAGATATGAATGTATAGAGTCAGAATTTTAGAACTCAAGACGGAAATCTGGTATTCTACAGACAGAAATAGCAAACAAAAGCTAAATGAAATCAAGTTGTTACGTACGTTTTCAAGGTATTGCAGAAGAAACTGATGTTTAGTAAATAAAGAATTTATTTGAACACAATTATTAAATGATTTCACTTTTGTGACCATAAACACAAATTAGATTGTCTGCATGACTGAGACATAAACGGTAACTTCCGTAAAAGAAATGAATGAGTTCATAAACTAGATGTTTTAGTCGAGATCGAGTTGCTTGAGAATCACCTTGGCAGCCAGACACCATGCATGGCAACATATGTATTGTAATCGTTGTTGTGTGGCTAAAGTTTCAGGTTACTACTATGGTCTTTCCGCTACCAACTAGTGTTTAGGCAAACTCGCGGATATTCTTAACGTGCAACTGCTTTACATCCTTTTCGGAGGATAGTAGTCTTTACCAAGACTTTGGCGAACAAACAATTCTGCCACATTTAAGATGATAGTCGGATACTTAACTATCAGAACCTCAGAGACTATATGTTTATTTACTATAATTAACTAGCCTTTGATCAGTAGTATGCAATATGAAACAGGGGTCGGGTTTAACTATTTGATAGAGTTGCCTGTGAAAATGTTCATACACACGTGTACTGCACTGCGTTAATAATTAATTAAACTTTAATGCAGTCGCATAAAGTAAAATTTGAAACTAATTTTATTTAAAAAGAATGGCAAGTGATACATTAATTAAGAAAATAAAAACAAATTAGTTATAAAAGTTGTTTGATTTTGGATTCGTTAAAAATTTATTATAAAGAAAGAGATATTGCTATAATTTTCTAAAAGACTACAAATCATGATGTCAGATTATAATTTCTTTATTTGTCCTTAAACTTCTAAAATGACTTGCTGAATCGACATAGTTTGATTATTTAATGTTGTGCTTCCCTTTAGAACCATAAATAAAACAAAAGAATGTATTATGTATCATTCTGACAATAGCTGTTTTTAATATGCAATGCACATACATTATAGTGTCTGTAACGAAATTAAATCGTTGTTAACATACAAAGTGGGCAGTGGTGAATCCACCATAAAATCGAGACTTTTTACTTTTACTTTCTTCTGAAAAACTTTTTCACATTCTGTGGTAGTTAGAAATTGTTTTTGATTAGTTTACAACCACCTATTAAGCTGATGATAACTTATAATGCAGAAACCAAGTTCAACGAAACGCTATTCTTAGCATCACATGTATTGTGTATTATACCAAATCCTTCGTACATTATGGAAAATTATTAAGCAAACCCTGAGAACATACAAAAAAAAACAGAAAAAATAACTATGTGATTTTGATAACGAAAAGACTTTTATAATTTATCTTTATAAACAAGAATACGAGTTATTTATATTATTAATGTGTAATATATTGCTGCAATAATTTTCTAATGATTATTATCTTGAAAGTCAAAATACCACATTTTAAAGGTCAAAGTTATTCTATTCAAAGAATAAACTTTTCAGATTTAAGAAAGGATAGGAAGTTACGGTCTGAAAAAGAAAAAACGAAAACCTATTTTTGAAAGTAAAGTCGAATCTTCCTTGGGTAATAACGACCATGATAATACGCAATTTTGCCCTCTTTAATGATCTTCTATCTTTAAAACCTTTCGAAATTACAATAGCGAGGAGTGAAAATGCGTAACTTTTCTATTATAAATTTACACTTTATAAAGAATGTTTAAAATTCATTTCCCAATAGACCTAGGCCAAGAGTAATAATCCGTAGATGAAAGAGCTTGATAGTTATATTGGTAACAATTTTCATGGTCTGCAGGACTCACAAACTGACCAACCATGTTTTAGTTTCCTCTAGCCATAAACTAAATAACAAGACAATTTCAAGATTAGGTATATTAGCTAATTCGAGTACAATATAATATTAGTATTAGGAAATTTCTAGCATTAATTGACAAATAATAAATATCGAGTTTTTTATGAAAGGTAACTTTAAGCTTAAATTTGATTGGTACATACAGGAAACATGCAACATGAAACAATAAGCAGTCAGTTTTATCACGTATGATTTATTCATGTGGATTACAAAGGGTACTACTAGAAATTTTAATTGGCAATATCCCTTCATTTACTAGAAGTTTAAATTTTTAGTCGTGTCAATTACCTAATTCAACTTATCGTTTCGGAAGTATAGTGCGTATTACCTGAAGCGCATGTTTTTAATAGCCCTGACTTTGTTAAGGTACATAATGTTTTTTTATTGGTTGCCTCAAGGATTTTAGTTTCGACATTAGAAGGCGCTAAGTTAAAATCTGTTTAAAAAGGTTCGGAAGTTTAATCATCTTCAATTGCTGTAAATTACCTAGTTATATTAACTTTAAACTAAAGCAGCGTGCGGTGCGTGGTGTGCAAGTTTGTGGAGTAAAGTATTATAGATTTTCAATCAAGTGTTAAGTACTTGCTGTTACAAAAGGTAAAGGAATAGGAATATTTGAGATATATGTAAAACTAAAATAACCAAGTTGTTAACAATGAGAGTGTAAAATAGGAATTTTTAAGGCTACTTTTAATTTATTTCTTTAAATTTAATTTTTGTGTTACTTCTTCATTTTCTCTTGAAAATGTGATTTCTCTTTCAAACACTACAATGAATGTTATTTTTTCAAACAATAATAATGAAGTAGAATTCGAACATGATTTAATTTTAATTTTTAGAATTATTTTTGAAATTATATAAATACAATCATGAACTACCAACGTATTCATACTGATTATTTCACGCATGCACGCATGAATAATACAAAAATTTCTTTGCTTTTATAAATGAAATCCTAATTTACGTGTAAGAATAGTTATCTTTATTAGACAATTAAATGCTTGATATTCTCGTTGTGCATCTCTACACAAAGATTTAAAAATATTCAGTATATGTCTGTAGACTAATTACACATACAAAATTATTATATCGGTAATTACCGTCAAATGTTTGCGACCAGCCAGTCGGTAACCTTGTCGTGAGTAACAACTAACATCAAATTACAGCATAGATAAGTTCACTCGAAAACAATTTATTTAAGTAAATTTGTAAGCAATTAAATAATTGTTATGATACCTGACTACACAGTAAATAGTCTTACGTGCAACGAAGGAGAGTCTATTGGAAATTCTCCAAGAAACAATTTAACAGCCTATTAAGTATACTTAGTTTTTTTTTGGAAGGCAAACAAATTAAAAATTTCCTTTAAAGTTATTTCAATCGGAGTTTTGTGTTTGTGTTTATACCGATTGTAAGAGGATATGTTAACAATACGCAGCTATTAAGTCTTAAACTTGGTAATAAAGGCAGCAAGATCTTGACACTTGTTCATTCTATATTTTCAACTGCGCCATGCTATGAAATCCAAAACAACGAATACTCTTTATATGTAAATCATAAACCTACTCCTAAAAGATTTAATTTTAAATCTCTTGAGTATTTAATATTACTGCAAATTTTTAATGTACGTATACAAAACTACAACAATTGTTTTTT
>VTPC01006485.1:12126-24377 GCA_011009095.1 Ignelater luminosus | reverse complement strand
CTTTCCACTACCAACAGACAACTAACAAAATGATAATTATGTCTTTTATTTAATTTGCCCTACCACGTTGGGACGCCAATTTTTTATGTTGTGATATGGAGAGCTCTTTTTCTCAGGGTCCTTATTTTTCTTCGTTTGGTTCTTAATTCTTTTTATGAAAACGCTATTTTCTTGACAATATTAATTTATTTATTTTTACTGTCATTACATTTATCAAAACCAAAAACAACATTTTTTTATACTTTCTTTTTTTATCATTCTCAAATATCACTACATTTTTAATATCATCACACTAGGTTGCTATTATTGATGTTTATTTGTTTGTTAACCTAGTTGTTAATTAAACTAGGGTAACGGCACCTCTATTTAGTGAGGATTATATAAAATTAAAAAGATTTTTCACTCGTGTTGACGAGTGGCCTTCCCGTTTGATTTGTTTTTGTGTTGTTTGTGTTTTTGCGATAAACATATTGATAAAACAAAACTGTATATCTTTTTGGTGTCTTATATCTTGTTGATAAACACCACGTCTGTCTTGGAATTTTGAGTTTTTGGAGTCAAGATAGAAATTTGATAACAGCCTGTGGTTTATCATAATTTTGGTAGATCCCAATTTAATTTTAAAACTATCTGACACCCACTACAACCCAAAGTGAGATGAGTCATCATCAGCCGGATTGTTTCTAATAAGCATTTAAGTTATTTGGTGAGTAACCTTATAATTAAAAATAATTTGTTTTAACTACTGTTACAATTTTGTATAAAATCTGATCTTTAATTATTATAGTTGAAGTAAAATATTCAAGTTAGTAAAATATATAAATGTTTTTGTATTGCAAAACTAGACTTTTATCGTTTTTGCTTGTAGCTGATTCTCAATACGTCAAAATGAGTTTATAAATAGCAAAGTTCAGAATCTTGCACATATCCCGATTAATGTTCTTTGATAAAAAGCTTTTTTCCTGATTAAACTTGAAACGTTCTAGTATAAGAGTTTAATACCATTGCCGCGGGAAAAGTAAAATGTCAACAAATTATTAATTTAAAAATAATTTAAAACTGAATTAACTTTATCCTTAGAAAAGGAAACTTCTTTAATGAACAAAAAATTTAAAAATAATTTATTTTAATTGTAATTAAGTTCCCTTGAAATTTACAAAAATAATTTATTTATTTTTTGACACCGTCTACTTTTTCTTGTTTTCGACAATTCTGCTAAATAGCAAAGCTTGAAGGTTTTATACTTTTATTTTTATAAATACTACAGCATTATACCTCAAATATCTAAGTATTACTTCACAAAACGTAACAGACAACATAATCGGATTATACTACCATCTCCGTCTGGTCGTTTACAGCATGTGCTTTACAAAGTTCCTGACCCATGCATAAATCACAAGTTCGTACAAAATGTATTTAATAAGTTCGATAGCTACTAAAGTGTCCATTTTGAAATTTTAAACATAAATTTATCCGTCGTTTTATTGTAGCACTTAATTTTTTCCCCTTGTCCCAACTAACTGCAATAATTCACAAATGTAAGAGTTGAATAAAATTCGCTTTTCATTATTCGTGAAAAATTTAAAGCAAAAGTATTATTAAATTATCGTTTCGAATTCAATATATTAATTATGAAAGTGGTATATATTAAACAGAAATGTCGTAATATAGATAAATTATTATAGGATATTACAGAAAGCGGAAAACCGCTAACCATTTTGTGGGGTTGTTTGGTACATCCTATCTCAAATAGAATATAATTGGAATGAAAGGAAAAACAAACACGTTATGTGAAAGTTACTATCATGGTGCAAAGAAAAATTTAATTACAACTGTAGTAGCATTGTGCTGATATGACATTTTTTCCGTTAAAATAGATATGTATTGTACTGTTTGATATTTTTGTTTTCATTCATTTATGTCGTAATAAACATGATAAATATTTCAAAAGTCAAAGTTTAATAAACAAAAAATAAAAAATATTAAAACTGAAGAAATCCCTTAAATTTTACATTTTAGGCTAGCGGACTAAAACTGCATTTTAATATTCACTTTACTCTTACAACCTATTAATATTTGAAAACAGATAATTACTCTTCTTAAGACTTGATAATAAAACGAAATACAACGATAGGGTAATTAAGTTTCTTTTCCATTTCTTTTATCTAAATTTAATACGTTAATAATAAGTTAGCATTTAATAGCAAGTTGAATAAAATAGAGAAATTATTGTTTCAGGCTTTAACAAAGCAAGTACATAATTAAATTTGGACACACACACACTAATTCAATACCTATAATAAAATACCGACTTAATAAATGAATAACATACAATAAAAAAAGTATAAAATAAAATTAAAATTAAAAATACCTAAAACAAAAAGTAATAACAAAAGAAAACAAAGTAAATGTTTGCAAGCAGCGTGCAAACGTTTTCTCCTGTAGTGCCACCCTAATTTGTTGGATCAAAATAGTCGCTCTTTTATCTCCCCGTTGTCGCCCCTCATGTTAGATATCCGCCGACAAAATCTTTTGATAAAGCTTGGCCTTGCTCTTCCCAACGGACTAGCGGTTTTGATGGTGATCAGGAAGTTCACCATAAAGACGACATTTTTGGGTCTTAACCTCTGTTAAGATATTTTAGAAGATGGTTTGTAGAAATCTCGTCTCTTGTATTAAATCCAATTTCGCTAAATTAATTTTAACACCTCGTATACATATAATAAGCCCGTTTGAGTTTATAAAGAAAATATGCATATTTGTACGTTATTTGAGCATATGACGTTTGGCTTTGTGTTTTAGTATAAGGATTGTTCTGCGTTCCATTTTGTTGTTGCAATGGGTGAGGGTTCATTGGGGTACATATGTGGTGTTTGTCTTCTCACTTTATTTCTTGGATTAAGTAAGTCTTTATATACTGTACATCCTTTGTAACTTGCGGTGTGGTGCCCGTTGCGGAGTGCACATTTACCAGCCGTATCCTTAATTTTTTTACAATCTGCTGAGTTATGACAACCGCTATATTTGACGCATTGATAAGGCTAGTGAAGGTGACCATATAGCTGACACCTGGTACGCTGAATTATATTTTTTTTTATGGGGTGGTTCTATAACTATTTTCATGTAGTTTATATGTTGTAGTTCCTATATTTGTTTATTATTTTCTTTTAGTTTGAGGTCTACGTAGAACATCATTAGTGGTTGCTTAGATAATCTGTGTCTTATGTCTATCAAGTTACGTACTTTATATTCGAGTTTTTCTAGTTTGCTTGTAATCACATCCGTTGGGACTGAATAAAGTGTATTACGGATCACTACTTTATGTGCCCTGTCCTGCTTCATTTGGTAAGTGTGATGAATTATTTGTTTACTATTTAAATGTCTTACGAAATTTCCTTATCCTACACGGTATGTCTACAAATCTTTTCACCATAGAAGCATCCTGGGATCTTTCCACTGACCACACCACCCATCATCACCACACTCAAGACTCATATAATAAATTGTCAGAATGTTTCAAAGCTAACATCATCAAAAACTAACTGGCGGGTATTTCAAATTCTCATAAATGAAAACTTAAATATAAATCTTAGACTAAAACAACCAAAATATTTTGACAATGCCGTACATTATCTCACTCAGACCATACATACAGCAGCATGTATAGTCACAGCTCCACAAATTGAACAAAAGATCCTGAGAACAAAATACCTGTATATATAAAGCTCCTTGCACAGAAAAATGAGCAAGACTGATGTGGCAGCGAACTCGCAATCTAATAGACAAGAATGAGTACAACAGATTAACACGTCAATTGAAAACTGCCTTACAAGAAACCAGAAATGCCACATTTAAATTGTACATTGGCAACTTATTCAAAAATGACCATAGCATCTGAAAGGCAACCAAATCATTTAAGAAGCCGACACAGCACATTCCAGCATTAAGAAAAGACGACGGAGGTTTTGGAAGAACTGAACAAGAAAAGCAGCAACCTTTACTGCTCACTTTTTACAAATCTTTAGTGCACCTAAGTCTAACAACAACCACGATGATCACGTTAAAAACTTCTTGGACGCATCATATCCTATGATGCTCCCGATACAACCCTTCACTCCAAACGCAATAAAAGTGGTGCTCCCTAGATGCAACAATTACAAATCACCTGGCTTTGATTTGGTTATTGGACAGATAGTAAAACAACTACCCAGAAAAGCAGTTGTTCCAGTAGCAACAATCTACAATAATATACTAAGATTAGCATACTACCCGATTATTTGAAAGTTCGCACAAATAATCATGATCAATAAACTAAATGAACCATCAAACATAGCTACCTCGTACCGACCAATCATGTCTAAAACCTTAAAAAGGCTTCTCCTCAAAAAAATATCAGAAGACACTAAAATAGATATAGCGATACCAATACATCAATTTGGCTTTTGGGCAGCTCTTTCAACTATACAATAATGTCACAGGATTATCAAGAACATTCACACTAGTCTCGCAGAAAAAAAACCGTGAACAGCCGCCTCCTTAGATGTTGAACAGGCTTTCGATCATGTTTGGCCTGACAGCCTATTATATAAACTAAAATCTTCCCTTCCTACATCCCATTATCTTGTATTAAGATCATAGCTTATCGATCGATACTTTCAAGTAAGATTCCACGCTGGAACCTCCAATCACTACCGCACCCAATCAGGTTATCCTCAAGGCAGTATCCCTTCTCTACCCAATTTTCACGGTTAACATATCAACTACAAATACTACCATAATTGCCACGTTTGCTGATGATACTGCCATAATATCCATATATGAGGACCTTGCAAACTCACCTAAATCAACTGCACGACTGGTTAAAACTATGAAAAATCAAAGTTAACCACACAAAGTCCGCACAATTCACATTCAGAAACCGAAACATAATCTGTCCCAGAATCACACTAAATGATATACTATCACCAGTGACCAACCAAGTAAAATATCTGGGATTAACACTTAATCAGAAACTCACGTGGAATGCGCTCATCTCAGCCAAGAAAACCCAAATAAATATGAAAATAGGTCAAATGAGCTGGCTAATAGGTCGAAAATCCAAGCTCTCCACAGAAAATAAATTCCTTCTCTACAAGCCTATCTGGACCTACGGCGTGCAACTGTAGGGCTGTGGTAAGTCATCAAACACAAAAATTATACAACGGATTCAATCTAAAATACTTCGAATGACTTTCAATGCACCGTGGTACATTAGTAACAAACTTTGCACGAAGACCCTAGTACACCGTTCATTGAAGAAGAGATCAGCAGAATATAGGAAGTTACCTTGCATACCTCCCTGCACATTTCAATGAAAAAGAAAGACAACTGTGTATCCAGCCTGAAGTCAGAATAAGGCTAAAAAGACAGTGGCCCACAGATATATTTTAAATAAGTGATGGATTTTAAGCAACCATTAACGTATTACATGGAGTGTTATCGCTGGATAACTTCTCCTCTTCATGTATTCTCGGGTCAACACATTCACTTACTTGTACTAATAGCAGATTGTAAATTTGCAAATAAATAAAAAAAACAGTCTTTACTGAACTCCTTCACTCAACCGATTCCATCTGTTTCTGTTGTTCCATTCTCTATCATTCAGCCTTCTTTTTCTCAGAGCTTTGTCTACCTTGTTCTTCTATGATCTTCTGGGTCTTTCTCTTTTCCTCTTTCCTATAGGGCTCCATTTCGTTATCTTACTTATTATTCGGCTGTTCTTACGTTCTTACTTTACAACATCTTCTAAAGCATGCCATTTTTGTCACTATTATTTTATTAAAGTTCCTCTTATTATTATCCAGTTTTCTCACCCGTATGCTACGCAATAATGTTTTGTAGCTAAATTTGTTTTTGTCTGTATAGTTATATGTCTATCCCATAGAGCAGAGATTTTAATTGTCGTACTGCTGTTCTTGTTTGTCCTAATCGTCGTTTAACTTCTCCCTCTTTGTCGCGTGTTTTGTTGCTATGTATAAATCTTATTTACCTAAACTTATATTTTCCTTTGATTCTGTTTTCTCAAAATTTATTTCTAGGCCTGCTTTAGTGTATTCTTCTTTTAGTTCCCCCAGCATAAAGCTTCGATCGTCTGAGTCTTGTGTGATCACCACCTACATAGTTGTCCGAAAAATTCAGAGTATAGAGGAAAGCATTTCGTACTGGAACTTCCATGCCTTCACATTTGTTTTCCATGCTTTCCATTAATTATAAACAGGTTGGTGATGTAGAGCAACCTTGGAGTAGTCCCTCAAGCTCCCTAGAATTGTCGTTTCCATTTTGATGAACACATTATTCTCTTTGTAAAAATGTTTTTTGGCTTCTATTGGTTCTTTTTTGCTCTTCCATTGTTCTGACCTAGGTACTGAGTTATATGTTTTTTATTTTTTCTTCTACAGCGGTTGCTCCAGCGTGTATATCAAATCAATACATGATCTTTTTGCCGTAAAGCCTCTTTGGTTTTATCCTATTTCAGCTGCTATTGGCTATTCTGTTTTATTTCTCAGACCTCCCCGTATACTTTCCTTATTGATGAAATTACGCTTATTCCTCGATATCTTTCGCATAAGTTTTGGCTTCACTTCTTAAATATCGAGTTCAAGGTTATATATGAGTGTGTTGTTTTATTTGGTAGGTTTTGCCCATTTATTGCTTTCTGGAACATATTTCTCATCATACTATGTAGCTTCTCTGATCCATTTTTTTAGTTCGGATACTTTTCCCCCGGGTTCAGGTGCTTTGTTGTTCTTTATAAATTTTATGGCCTTCTTAATTTCTGTTGCTGTTATTTATATTTTATATTGTTGGAAATTACTTCTTTCCATCGCCGTATTCTCATTTTCTGCGAATTGCGGTCTTTTCTTTGTTAACAATTCTATAGAGTAACTTTTCCACTGTTTGTCTTGTATCCTTCCTATTCTGATTCTTTCCACTGAGTTCTATTTAAGTGTTTTCAGCACTTTCCATGATTTCGTAGTGCTTGTTCCTCCTAGATATTGTTCTATATTTTAGCAAGTTGTGTTATTAGCCTTTTTACCACTTTGTCTCTTTTTCGGTAGTTTCTATAACCCTTTTCCTTCTTCGCACTAAGCCATTTTTTAAACAATTGCTGTTTCTCTTTAATTATTTCTCGTGTAGTTTTGATTATCTCATAGAAGTATTAGTTATATTTTTCTTTTTTCTCTGCGGGATTTGAAGACTGATTGTTTTATGCTGTCTTTTAAATGTTAGTACGTTTCTAAATCTTTCCACATTTAAATTTTATTTTTTTTTTATCTAACCGTTGTTGATGTAACTGTCTTCTTGATTCTTCTTAAAGTAACTGTATGTTGTATTGTTTTTCTCTTTTTGTTGTGCTTTGTCTTCCTTCTGTGAACATTTTTTTGTCTTTGCACTTTATTTCCATGATCGCTGTCAATTACATATGGTCCATTCCGTACTCTGCACCCCTTCGGATTATCACATCTTTAATTTTTATGGTGGTGTCTTTTCTTTATATTATAAAGTCAATTACTGTTTTAAACTTTCTTGTTTCTTGCGTTCATGCATAGTTATGTATCTCTCTATGCCTGTAAAACCTGTTGGTGATTCTTAAGTTGTTCAATTCGCAGATTTCTATTATCCTCGCCGTTGTCGGTTGTCACCTCTTATTCAAACATTTCTACTGTCTTGTCATTTCTTTTCTTCCTGTTCTAGCATTCGGGTCGCCCGCTGTAATTATTTCGTATTTTTGCTTGATTTTCTCTGTATGATATTGTAGTTACCCCATAAAGTTATCATTTTCCTATATGGGAGTGTGACCGGTTGATGCATATGTTCCGATGATTACTATACCTTTTACATAAATATTTATGTATACTTTCAATAATCTTTTATTAATTGATTCCCATGTTGTAATGTGCCTTCTTCATTTCTTTTTAATTTGAATACCTACTCCCGCTTTTGCTCTGTCTTCCCTATTTACCGCTCCAGCATTGGATAACATTTTCTATACCTTCTGTTCCAGTCCCTTTCTTGTTAGTTTCTGATATTACTAGTATGTCTATATTGCTTTGTTTAAAACCTTTAATAACTTTTGTTCATGTTCTATTCCATTCTTGCATATTTCATGTCCCACTTATGAATCTTCTTTTTTTTCTTCGTTTGTTTAGCTTTTGGTTGAGTTTTGATAAGACTGGGTTCTCAGAATGTGTCGCAGTACTACCGCCTCCGTATTCGATGGGGTTTCCTTTACCTCAAGTGTGGATTGCCACCCGATGATTTTTTTTCCCTATTCAGATTTTTTGTCTTACTAATTTCGTTCTGGGTTGCATTTCGTTTTTACATATTGTGTTAGTTTCCTAAATTCTAAAGCCACAACCTTTTCTTGAGGGACCTATGCCGCCGCCCACTATGGGTCTTTTAAGGGCGTTTGCTGGTTGTCACTTCTACCCCATGCGGGGATTCTTACAAGATGCGATTAGCCGGGTCAGCTGATCTTTGGTTTTTTTAAGAGCGCTATTGTATATTAAAAACTCGACATTTATGTTGTTAGATAAAGACAATTTATTGCCGATAATGGGATGAGAAAAATATCTTTCTCATTTCAAAATGCAATTTTCCTCCACCCCAAACAGTATTTTTTAGCTGAAGACGAAGGTTTCTGCCCATTATATACTTTATTCTCATTTGTTTAGGTTAGGTTTTGCAGACAGTAAGTACTCAAGTTAGGTTTCCTTGTGGTAGTTCCCGAAACGAAATCGAGTTTCTTTGCAAAAAGGGCCTTTCGGTTTCTCTGTCAGCCCTTTTAGTGCTTCTCGTGTGAGTTTACTTCTTCGTGCGAAGCTCACAGTAGAGCTCATCAAATTTTACCTGGCCACTACTCAACATTTTATTTTTCCTGGTCTCAGAAAGACTTCAGGTTATCTAAGAGTCGCAGTTTGTTTTGAGGATCCGTATTTCGGATAGATCCATTTTAAGAAGCCTTCCGGTTGGTAAGATAATAAATTCTGCCCCGCCAACATAAACCATCTATCGTATCGACGAAATACCATAATTTCAGCCGTTGAAGCTCTGAAAATTATCTACAGGAAGTTTTGGAAAAAATACGCTGGTTTAGTATTTATTTAATTCATTCCCACACCATGAGATACCTCGCGACTCCAGAGTGAACTTCTCGTTATGTGAAGAACGTATTCATAGAGGGTTGCCAGGAGTTGTACCGGCATTTGTAAAGGGATACGCTCAATCGTACTTAATTCAATCCTTTGTAGAACAGTACCCTTACTGAGTGAAAAACGGATTACCTAGCGCATTTAGATTATGTAAGTTCTAAATATTGTAAATACTCTTGCCGCTTCCTTCTTGGAATCGAACTGATACGTTGTAACAATTTAAGTTAGCCTCACTTGTTTTCGTCTATTTCATAATTAAGTAAATGTATATGATGGATTATTTAGTTATAAAAACAAGTTCAGATTCGCCCTACGAACTGCTAAGTAAGAGAGATTTTAATGGTAATGTATCTAAGTTACTGGTGTCATCGACTAAGTTAGTCAGCTGTTAGGATAACATACCTACCGAGACCATCTCAGTATTGGATAATTTTTTTCTCATATTAAATACATCGAGTTGAAACAGTTGTTTTATATTAATATCAAGTCATCTTTGAATTGACTTGAAACTATAACAGCAAACGTTTTTTTCTATTTTATTTTTTGTTTTGTTGAGACACAGACTCGTTCATTGAATATTATTAATCAGCAGTCATTTATTTTACTTTAACTGAATATTAGATTATCTATAGATTTCTAGCTTGTTTTGCAAACTGAATTACGCAATTACTGAATTTGTTTTGTTGTGTAATACAGTTTACCTGATTTATGTTTCATTTACAGTTACATGTACTAGAGTTGGTTATGAGCCACTGTGGACCAGCTCTACGAAGGACAGCTACTAGAGTGCGGTATATCTGCAAGAACAAGAAGCTAAATCACCGCGATCAAACGGTGAAATGAAGCCAGAAAAACCGCAGCTCTTGGGATTTTAAACCATTCGGTCAAAAACTACAAATGAAGAGTATCTGCCTTAAATTGGTAAACATCGCAAAAAATTTGCTCTTTTTGGAATCGTAAGAAATGTTCGTAAAAGCGTGAATGCTAAATAGACAATGATCATCAAGAGGTTTAAAATGAGTAGTTACAAATTAAAGTTTTTTGTTTCCAACACATACCACATATTTGTTTTTTATTTTAGAATTGTTGCTTTGGGCACTGAGGATAAAATGTTTGCTGTTGTTCCATTGCGGCAGAAACTACAATGGACGTGTCGTCCGCAAACATGAAAACCTCGTTTTTGTTTGTATACTGAGGCAAGTCGTTTATGAACATCCACAAAGTAAAGAGACGAGAGATGATTCTTTGTGGGATTGCTGATGTTATTTTAAATTTATTAAAGTAGTTTTATAGTCAGCTTTAACTAACAGCTTCCGATCATGACCACGCATACCCATTACAGCAATCTTATGGATTACAAATTCAAAATTCAGACAATTGAATATACAGGTAAAATGGAAAAACAAATCAAGCACAAATTGTTTAGATTTTAACTTACTATTTACATGCTGAGAATATCTTATTGCAGGTGTCCCAGTTAAACATCTTTCGATAAACCTATGCTGAGTATTTGCTAAGATATTCTTGTTGGTTAAGTATTTGTTAATCAGAGCTACTACTACCTTTTTTATGCCCTTTGATGTGGTCTGCAATTGTTCTGTAATTATTAAAAGACAACGGATTATCCTTTTTGTATATTGTAGCAACCAATGCTAGTTTTGGGCTGACCCAATTCAATTGATTTGTTTAATAAGAATGAGAAGGCCTCTAAACAGATTAAGAGATATACTGGGACTTTCCTGTACCAGTTGATTTTTATTCTTAAGAATTTTGATGATTTACATATCTCACTAAGATTGGTCACGTTAAAGAATGGTTCAAACAGACTTACAGTTCTAGAGCACATTTTTGTACAAAGGCCAGATTCTCTAAGACAGCATCAGGAAAGTCATCATGAAAACACCACACGGTGAACTCACAACTAATAGTTCAAACGATGTACCCCTCGATAGAAAGAAATAATCTCTCCTCTAGCGTAGAGGAGTACGACTACTTTGGGCAGCTTTGGCGATAGCTTTTAGCGTATCTCCTTGCCGTAGTTTGTTGAATGGATCGCGAGAATCGACCTTAAGGAAGTACATAGATATTGTGCGGAGTAAGCATGTCTTGTAACTGGCAATTTTTGCTTTGGTAGCACTCCTTCTTCTTTCTTTATATAGTAATGAAAGTGGTGTTGAAAAGACAGATCGAATTCAACTGGTATGTTACCTCAAGGTAGCAACTTCATGAATTTATAAACCAGTTAGGTTAGGAGACTTTCCAGACTTTCAAGACTTGTAGACACAAAACACATTTGTTTTAGTTTGTATAGCGTTAAATACTTCCTCCACAAAATGAGTTGGATCAAGTGTTTAACACGTTAAGTGACACGATGTAATGATAGAGCATCATCTGACGTCAACGATTTTTGATTTCTGCTCTTCTGACTTACTGAGTTTGGACGGAAGTATGTCACGCTATCTTTGAAGGTGCTCGGGGATTTATGACAGTAGCGTGATAAAAACCAAGCCAGACAGTCGCTTTATTTTCAATTCAGGTTTTCAAGTTACAAACATTCTGAGGAATATGCATAGCAACCTTCAGGAAAGCGAAGACGTCTAGTCATCATTTAATATTGTTAGAACACGATAAAGCTCACGATCTTTGTCAGAATAGCCAAGACAGAGGAACGAGTGTATTTAGAGGGTCGGTGCAGTATTAGAATAGAAGGCTACCGATTTCTAAAATTCGCATGACCGGCTCGAGATGACAACTTCAGCGGTGATATCTTAAGGGGCTATGGCAGAGTTCTTGACTAATATTCCTGTAAGGTTTTTTTACTTAAGCTTCAACCTGGGATTTTTTTAGAAACGATCAGGCAATAAATGTTCTTCTATATTTCATATTAGTTCTAAGGTGCTTTTGTATAAAGAAAGAACGATCCATAATTTGTCTCTAACTACCGTAGATCGTTCCATCAAAACTTTTAGTTGTTACTACATGTAGATAGTTTTCCAAAGTTTCAAAAAACAACAACAGGTCATTTATTTCACAGACACAACTTATTGATCATCCTCAATA
>VTPC01006483.1:0-20296 GCA_011009095.1 Ignelater luminosus | reverse complement strand
GAACATTTCTCACTTCGAGGTGATTTGAAAATATTTGGCGGAACTGATCGAGCATGGAATTCTTGAACTTTCTTTTCTTATTGTAGCACTTAAGTCATGTTTTATAGTTATTTATATTAATTCTAAATAATTATTATTCTTACCTTTTTAGTGTTTATTTGTATAAGATGTATAAGTAAAAACTCAAAAAACCCGTTTCAATTAATAATGTGACTGCTTTGACAGGTAAAAGTACATAACCTCACATTCTTTTGACAATTCTGATATCACAAAAAAAAGGTTAAGTTGATGAATTCATGATTTCTTTCAGTTAGAAAACCTAACCTCTATTATATGATATAAAAACTGTCAAAAATTGAGGTTATCTTTATTATGTATCAATTGGAACGTCTTTCAAGTTCTAAAACCCAATTGATTTTTCAGGCAGAGAAGTTCTAAGAATCTCCCTGCTGTAATACTTTACTTTTTATTCATGCTACACAAATAACTTATTATTTATGCTCACCTGGTGTAATTGTATAATTTAATATTTGGAAATTGTAATTTCCAAAATGTTTAGCAAAGTTTTTTTTTACATCTTAAAACCAAATATTAAGTTATACTAAAGGTAAACAATTAATTAGTAAACCACCTGGTGTAATGCAAGGATATTTAATTAGGAGGATAGCCCAATAACAAATATTTATAAACCAGATATGTGACAAAAGCAACTGACCAACTCCCCTTAACATTACAGTACAGAGACTGATCAATCCTGCTGTTAAATATCCTTAGGTGTAATGTATTATTACACCAGTACTTTCTTATACTCAATTCGTGCGATTAATGTGACATCGAAGGTCACAGGTTTGTATCCAGAGTTGGATCTGCTTTAGTTTTTAAATAGGAGAAAACTTTAAAATTTAATTGTGATAATATATGTGATAAACATAATTAAGAAATAAATATTATGATTAAATGCAGTAAAAACAGAGAGTATTCATATCATAACTGCACTTTTTTATTTTTAAATTCATTTATATCACAATTAAATTTTAAAGTTTTCTCCCTTACAAAAACTCTGCTTAAATACAGATTTGTGACCTTCAACATCAATTAGGAAACTTGTTATTTTACATAAATAAGTTAATATCAGAATGTTTATATGCTAGTATAAGGAACTGAATGGGATATTTTATTACTTTTTTTATTAAGTGCTTTTCCCTTACTTAATTGGTGAAGGTTGCTTTCGAATCTGTCTCAATCTCCTTTTTTTATTTTATTTTTTTAGTTAAGCAAACAATTATTATTTGTGAGTTAAACAGAAACGTATCCATTTCAAGAATACATTTCAATAATGAAACGATGAATGATAATGAGCATTCAAACTTCAATCACCCTTTTGATTCTGATAATACAGTAACGACGATTGCCTTTGATACAAAGGAACAGACTGTCTTTTATCAAAGCATAAAGAAATCCCATTTGTAAGATTACTTTTACTATTATTAGTACTATAAGAAAAATCATTTTGAAGAGACGTATTCACCATCGATCGCTGATGAAAACCGTCTAAATGTAATGGATCTTTTAAATAAACCGGTTTATCAAAATTAATTTGATTAACTGGTTTATCGAACCAATTCAAGTCTGGTGTTTGTTGTTCCAAATAAGGAATTTCACTTTCGTTAGGGCTATTACTACAAATTAAATCCTGAGACCTACCGCTATCCCTAATGTTTATTCTAGTTTTTAACATGTCAGCACAGAGCGATTCCAAATTCATCGTCCTTACATTAGCTTCGGCAATGTTTTGCCTTTCTTTCCTAGTTGACATCATCATAAGATATTCGAATTTTTTCGCCGCCTCAATTCCTTTTTTTGCTAAAAGATAATGGAACCACTGTTTATGAAATGTGGATGGTTGCATAAGAACGGTTGCTAAGGACATATTTTCTGGTAATAGGTTTATTAAGTCGTGTAACGAATCGCTATTGTTTCTTATACCATCTGGGATGTGCACGTTGTCTAAGAATTGAATTAAATCTCGTTCTGGCGGAAGTGTTGGGGATATTTCTTGATTGATAAGTATACTTTGCTGACATGGACTAGAACCTGCAACTGAAGAATATAAAAATAAATAAAATATGAAATTAAAAATTAATTTTCTAAAATTCTTACCTGTCGCTCTGCTTATCGGTAAATTAGAATTAACAATAGGCGCTGGTAAAACTTGCTGGTTAGTAACGTTCAGTTCACAATTTTGCATTTGTCTATTATTACTTGACGAATTTGGAAGCACTGAAGATGACTGAGGTTGCACTGATGATAATCCCCAGACATAATTGGATGGTGGAGGCCGATACATAGGCCACACTATAGATAATGGCTGCTTGGAAGTATAGAAATTTGGTGATGGTCCAGAAGTTGTGTAGCCATATGGTTGTGGATAACCATTACGTATTGGTAATTGTTGTGGTGGTAATTTAATGTATCCCTCAACCTTATACTTTCTAGGTATAAATTCGGGCGCAAGCGGATTCAATCCGTACGTCTTTTTTAGTTCGAGACCATCCAATTGATTCTTAAGAAATGACCAAGTAATACCAAACAAGCTATTGTTTTGAACACAAATTTGTATGAACCTTTCCCATACTTTACTGCATCTTCCTACAGTACAAAGAGCAACAGGATCGCCAATCACAGCAACTAAACTTTGTGCTCTCGTAATTGCTGTATTTAGAAGTTTTGAATTCGATAGAAAACCATAATCACTATCATCGCTACCATTTTCAATACTTGTACATGTTCGCCTAGTTCTTACCGTAGATAAAAATACTGCGCGAAATTGTTTTCCTTGCACATTTAAAACTCTTTCTACTGAAATACTTCCCATTCGTCTTTTACGTAACTCGGTACGTATTCGAAACACTTGATCTGCGTATGGTGTCATTATTCCTATCGACTGATCATCAAATTTACCCCACGATTGAGGCCACTGCCTTTTCAATTCACACACTCTTTCTACTATTTCATACGCTTCTGAACTATTATAGAAAGCTGTTGAATTTACGTCTTGCACATCTTCGCCTACAATTAAACATTCAGTTAAATGATAAGAATCTCATTTTCAAATGTAAATATTTACCTCTTGCCGTAAAGAATGTTAGAGGATAGAAGAATTGATGCCTAGGTTGTTTACCACTAGCTATCAATTTTTGATCATAAAATAATTCCGAGGTAAATTCAATTATTGCTTCGTGTGCTCGATAATTTTCACATAGAAGAATCTTGCATGGAAAACTAGCCGGATAATGATCGTATAATCTCTCCAACAGTGATATATGCAAATTTCGTTCTTTTGCAAACTGTGAAAATAATTCCGGACTGAGCTGCATGTGATCACCGGCTAATACAATGCGTGTGTTCTGATTTGCGAGTGAAAGGGGCATTATGGCTTCACATTCTATAGTTTGAGCAGCTTCGTCCAACAGGATGTGAGTGAAATAGCCTTGTGCAAGCCCCATGTTTGAAAGATACATTGACGATGATAAAGTAACTACTATAATTCGGTGCTTTTCAATGTCTTCCAATGTTGGTGCTTTGAACACACGTAGCCCTCCACATTCTTGAACTAAGCAATACTGAAAATATTAAACAATAAAATAATTATTTTTGGTTGTAGATAAATAAAATTAAAATAACTAAATAATAATAATTAATTAATTAATAACAATACACTACTTATTAATTTAGAAATTTCAGAAATGATGTTTGTATCGGTTCAAATACACACCTAAGATTATCATAATTTACAGTTGCCTAACGTGAAACTTGGACATCTTACTGAAACTAGATTTTTTTTTTTAAATTACAATAAAAAGCTTTCTGGCAAAATGAAGCCAATATATGTACCAATAAATAAAAGGACCAGCATTAGAATATTTTGTTAAAAGATAAACAGAAATTTTCTTTGTTGATAACTATTATTTATTATCAAAGCAACACTTGTGAATTTAAGGTCAAAGATACCCTTGCTAAAAATCATCAAAAATATACAGGGTGTTATAGAAGAACGTTTAAATATTTAAAGGGCATATAGTACGACCAAAAACAAGTAAAAAAGTTTTTTCGAGTTAAGAGCGATTTTCGTTTTTGTAAGTTTTTGTAATTATTAATGTTTAACGTTACAGAACAGGATTATCGCAGATGTTCGATATGTTCTCCTTTCATTTCGATACAGAATCTACATCTTAAGAAGGAACTCCACGCCCTTTTTAAAAAGCTCAGTTGTGCTCAAATCCTTTGACCACACTGCTGTTACAACTTGGCAAGATTATTTACAGGTGTTGTGTACACTAAACTTTTTAAGTAACCCCAAATACAAAAGTCTAAGGGAGTTGTCCATCTTCTATGAAATGTTTCATTCAGGTGCTCCCTCCTATAACAGCGAGCGTAAAATGCGGCGGTGCCCCATCTTGCATAAACCAAACATCCAATCTCTGATTTAGAGGGGCATCTTCCACAAGTTCGGGTAAAGTGTGTACCAAAAAGTTAAGGTATGCAGGACCTGTTAGACGTTGTGGCAAAACAATCAGTCCTAATAACTGATCGCCTGAAATGCCTAGCCAGATATTGAGACTGAAAGGCTGTTGATGTCTTGAATTCAAAAACAGCATGTGGATTTTCGTCTGACCAAACGTAATTATTGTGGTAACTGAAAATCTCATCTTTAGTGAAACTGACTTCATCAATGAAAAGGATGTTGGAAGAAAAATTCTTGCTTGGTAGTCAGGGCGAGTAAGGGCTTGTACCCAATGGATATGGTACGGATATAAATGTTGATGGTGGAAGATTCGTCCAAACAAGAGGACTACTTACGCCTACTTCAGCCGAAATTCTTCTCACACCCTTTTCGAGGTTTTCATCTACTATTGCCAAAATTTGTTCTTCAACCTCAGCCGTACACACTGACCTTGGACGCACATTTTGCAATGGAACCATCATCCCTCAACCGTTGGCAAACGTTTCCAAACATCACATGCGAAAGCAGTTGACGAGTGGGAAAAACCTCGCTATAAAGGCGAGGTGCTTCCAAAGCATTCCCGTTGGCACGACCATACATGAAAACCATATCGGCCATTTCAACATTTGAATAAGGCACTACAAATCGGAAACTGAATCTCCTTGACATCAAAAAATAAATTCACTACCAGAAAACAGCTTATGAATCGACTGCAAACTGATTAATGAAGTTACTGACATATGAAACCAAAATGCTTTACTTAAAGTTGTAATTTTTTGATTAAATCGCATTTTAATACGCATCCCCTAAGATCAGGGAGTCCGATAAGGTACTGAATATAGAATGATAAGTGGCGACTGCTGCTAGATCATTTTTCCCAATCGTCATGTTCCTGATAGAAAACCTTTACAAAGTATTCATCAACGTCTTCATGAAACAGGTACATTTAAACGAAATGGAAGACCAGGAAGGCTAACAGTAACAACGGTAGAATGGGAAGAAAATGTGCTGAACATGGTAAAGGAAGATCCAGGTACTTCAGCCTGAATGTAAGTAATAGGCCTGTGTGGAAAATCTTGAAGCAGAACGGCTTATATTCATACCACATTCAGTGCGTTCAAGCACTTATTCCTGCTGATTTTCCTCAACGTGTTTGTCAACGACTTCTGCAAACTTTGCTTCAAATCCCTCAACTCCTGGTGCTGATTCTTTTTACCGATGAAGCAAACTTCTCTAGAAATGCAATTAGGAACTTCACTTGAAGATCATTTTCAACATCAATTTTCATTAAACATTTGGATTGGATTTGTGGGCGACTGGCTAATTGGATCGGTATTTCTACCAGGAAGACTTACCGGTGAAGTGTATTGAAATTTTTTGGAAAAATCACTAGCTGGGATTCTAGAGAATGTACCATTGGCAACGAGAAATATAATGTGATTTATGCACGATGGTACACCAGCGCATTTTGTTCGTGAGTTTTTAAACGCAACATATGAAGATCGCTGGATTGGTCGAGGTGGACCTCACTTATGGCCTGCTTGATCCCCAGACTTTAATCCCTTGAATTTTTTTTATGGGGCCATTTAAAAACATTAGTGTACACTATTCCAGTGGAAAATGAAGATTTGAGAAATCGTATAATTAAGGGTGTAATGCAATAAGAAACGACCCTGGTATTTTTGAAAATAGAAAAAGAAGATTAGATGCATGCATCCTACCTAGTGGTAGTCATTTTCAGCAGTTTTTGTAGATTAAGAATCTTTACATGCAATGTGAATTAATAAAGTATTGTTTTTTTTCCAAAAGCTTTTATTGCCCTGTATCTTCAAAAGAAAGTGTCTTTACAAAAATCATCCAAGGATAAAAAATCTTAAAATAACCCAAGGAATAACTCCCTGAATTTCTGCCGTATGTTTAGTAAACACCCAGTATATGTATATTTCAAATGCCAGTGCTGTTCACAGATGTTTTGAACAAATTTCTCAAAGAGGATTGCAGTTAATCTTTTCGGTAAAAAATCAGCAAAAATTTAATTTACATTACACTTTACATGTCTAGTATGTAAAGCAGTTGAAGCCATTTATCCCTTGCTTTAAAGAATTTTTAGGTACTACCTGGCACTAATCAGACAAAAGAAAGAACCGCTAGAACGTGCTATAATTCTGTTTCTTAGAAAACTTAATTTACTTATTACAGTGACAGATTGGTTAAATAATAACGCCAGATAAAACCTTAAAATTCATCAAATTCATATCAAAAAAGCACATAACAATTCTCGTTTGTGCAAGTTCATTGCAAGTATAGGATGGGTAAATAGATTTAAAAAAGTTGAAAGTGATTGGAGAGAAACTATCCGGTGATTCATCTGATGTCCAGCCTTTTTTACAAAAATTTCACAGAAAAAATGAATGAGCTAAAGCTACTGCCAAGCCAAATATAGGATGCAGATGAATCAGCATTATACTGGTTTACAATTACTATCTGATCCGACATTGGTGTATACTAGAGAGGAAACTGCTCCAGGGCGAAAAACTTCAAAAGAGAGACTTACTTTTCTTGCCTGTACAAATGGCAATGGTACACATAAAGTCAAAATGATGGTCGTTGGAAAAGCAAAAAACCCTCGAGCTTCTAAGAATTGCTCTAAGCTGCCAGTTGAATACTACTCAACAAAAGACGCCTGGATGACTTCTACTCTATTCGTAAAATGGTGAGGAAATTTCAAGAAGAGAATAATCTCTATGGAAAAGCTATTTTATTAGTTGACAGTGCTCTTAGCCACGCCAATCATAACCATGTTTCTGCCACCCAATTGCACCCCACTTATACAGCCCATGGACCAAAATGCATTTTCACCATACTGTCCGACTTTTAATTTGAGCAACTGTATAAAGGATCCAGCTGAAAGCTCAACAAAAAGGTATTTATTTCTTCTTCTATAACCCCTTGTTTATTCAATATTATTTGAAAAATAAAATAAACCTATAAAAAAAAATTTTATTTCATTTTGACATTGATAATTAACTTCCTAACCTCACTTTCTTTGATATTGACAACTAACTTTCTAACCTCATCTTGACTTTGACAGCTAAATAAATTGACAATTTAATATAATAATTAATAAATAAATCTAAAAATAAGCTAATTTACTAAATTCCAACAAATGTTATAAATCAATTTGTAATAATTTTGTATGAGTTAGTTTTCAAAATTCCTAATTTCCACCAGAAACCTTAGTAATCTTAATCTTAATTTTATTTTCTTCTCGATACATTTGGTGTACGTTAAGTCTTGAGAGATACTTGATATTTATTCAATTCTTTGTCGAAATAAAATCTCATATCTTTATTAATTCATTCTTAGAAAACAAATCTGAGCATCCAATTGCACAAAAAGCCTCCAAGAATTATTTTAATATTTCTTCAAATAACCAAATGAAATGTTGAGAAAATTAATTTTTATTTATAAATCAAAAACGAAAGGATGAACAAACAAAATTCTAATGGAGTCATGTGTATTTTGTTTGGAAAATATATGGTCCAATATGCATACATAATTTTTATTAGTTCTCAAAATGTAGCCATTTAATTTATAAAAAAATTTTCAAGTTGTAATTAAATTGAAATACAGTTTTTTTGTATGAGGATTGGTAATGAATTTTTCTTGTTAGGTAATACATGATAGGTATTTTAATTGTTATTTCTTTGTACAGCTTGGATAACCTCAAAACTAATCACCGTCACTGCACAAAATATAACTTCATTGCCAAATCTATTGCCTATTTGAAATAGGAATATCTAAACAGTTAGTTCTTGCAAACAGATTATTCCCATAACAATTTGATATTATTTCTGTTATTAGAGGTAATAATAATAATAATAATAATAACTTATTTAATTACTAAAGATGTTAATTCTATTTTAAACTGACAATACTGCATTTATAGGTGTTCTGTCATGCAATCTAACCTCATAAATTTATAACAAGCCTCTTTTATATTGTTCTTATTTGCGTTTTCGTTAGCGTTTGCTGTGAATCTCCCTTTAAATGCCAACAGGAGAAACATGCAAGATTTTCCTTATTAACATGATATTTTCAATTTTGACGCCAAATGTCGCCCACTTTGTGACGATCCTGAATTATTAACCTCAATCTTAAACTTAACGCCTACCTTCACGACCAATTAGTACCAACATAGTATGTAGATGCGGAAATAGAATAATTCTTAAAAACGCGGGAAACTAGCTCGTGAAGGTTGGAGGGCGGTTCGCGTTTCTATAACAGATGTCACGACGGTCGAACGCCGAGCCAGCGGCCGAGCGAGGTTAGAGCAGTGCCGTACACGTGGAAGTAAACTTCTACTATACTACCTTTACTTTTATTTAGAACAATAATGTATCTAAAATGTATTGTGATGAATTTGATTTCTTTGGATATTTGTGCATGATTTACATCATTTTCTTTAATTTAATACAATGCCTTTATAAATTTGGTAAATGTAATTTAATAACAGAAGATGCAATGGTAGCCTTTCTAGTAATTCATAAATAAATCTACACACGCCACTGACACTAGCGTAGCGACATCTGTTCGAAATATCGGTATTAGCCACCAACCATTACTTCAAGGTCATCGGCCGGCGTTTGAAAAGAACAAAGGATTTTTGAAGAGTCGTTCTACTTACCCATCTATATACTATGGTACCAACTACCAATAACATTTCTCAACACATTAGCAATTATACAAAAAAAATATAAAAAACAGACCGCGATCCAAGCGCCATAGATCCTAAAACCGTCAATTGCTCTAGACGTTAAATATTTCATCGATAGATGGCACTGATGTTAGTTCTGCAAACGCGAACGGACGTGATATCGCCAGCGAGCCGAAGTCGTTAGTACAGTAGCTCATTTTTTTATTATAGAATTTAGAGTGAGCTTTGATTTTACCAGATTTTTGCAGTGCACAACAAATATATAGCGAATTCAGATTTATAACCTAAAAATCAAAACTCGCTGCATATATTGACAACTCATATTTATTTAGAAAAATGATACAAATGACAGACCCCTAACCTACAAAATATTTATTTAGCAGTTTTTAGTGAAACTTCAAAGTACACAGTTACAAAAATACAAATGTATACACTGTTCATGATGTTTATGGGTCGTAATAGGCCATGCTTTCATTTTGTTAGGTTGTAAGTGGTACATTTAGTAACGATTAGTTCTGTTTTGTTAAAAAGAAATCAAGTTTTCCTTATATTTGCAGTTACAAAAGAAAGACAGCGCAAGGTCAAACTGTCATAAAATCATAACCTTAAAGTATATTAAGCGTCAATAAGATTCTACAAGCTGAGTTAATAGATAAACAGCCCAGTTTACAATTCTCAAACTGTCATTTTGCACAGCCATATATGACCCATAAACATCGTGAACACTGCATACTATTGGTTTCAAAATGAACTAGGACACTTTAATTTTCCCATAGTAATATCTACATTTAATTTCGGCCAAAATATCTTTACCCATAGATTAATTGACAGATAAAGTCACATTCACATTAGGAAAAATACTTACACTTTTTAATCAAAGTAGTTCGCCAGTGTCCTAGTTCATTTTGAAACCAATAGTACATCCTGTATGTCAGGAACGGTTGATCTTATCAAGTTGGGATTTTGATTGTTAGGTATGGTGAAGAAATAACTTTGGGTACCACCAATCATCTTTTGTTTTCTTTTGTTTTTCACAGATATCCTGTATCTTGGGAATGGTTGGTGTTATCGATTTAGAACTTGGACTGCTAATTGTGGTGAGAAAAAGGCTTTTAAACGATGCGGGCATCAGCGACTGTTTTTTGTTTTTCGGACAGACAGCCTGTATGTCGGGGACGGCTGCTCCTTTAGAGTTGGGATTTTGATTGTTAGGTATGCTGGAGAAATGGCTTTGAGTACCACCAATCATCTTTTGTTTTCTTTTGACAGATATCCCGTATCTCGGGAATGGCTGGTGCTATCAATTTAGGGCTTGGACTGTTAATTGTGGTGGGAAAAGGGCTTGTAAACGATGTGGGCACCACCGACCTTCTTTTGTTTTTTGGACAGATATCCTGTATGTCGGGAAAGGCTGGTCCTATTGAGTTGGGATTTTGATTGTTAGGTATGGTGGAGAAATGACTTTGGGCACTGCCAATTGTCATTTGCTTTTTTTCAACAGATATCCGTATCTCGGAAACGATGGGTTCTATCGAGTTCAGATTTAGTTTGTTAGGTGTAACGGGGAAATGGCTTTTAAAGGGTCCAGGGCATCACCAATCGTCTTTTGTTTTTTTTTGACAGATATCCTGCATCTCAGGAATGGCTAGTGCTATCTAGATGAGACTGTAACTGTTAAGTGTGGTGAGGGAATGAATTTTAAACAATGAGGGCATCACTGACTGTCTTTTGTTTCTTTTTTCTGATAAGATTTTCTATATTTTAGGAACGGCTAGTGCTAGAGATTTAGAACTTGAACTGCTAATTGCGGTGGGGAAATCACTTTCAGATGTCGTTTGGTTTTTCTTTTCTTATGAGGGGAATAGGATATCTCAATTGTTTTAAAAACTAGATTATGACCCCATTACACTGATGGACTTACCATAAAAAAGTGTATTCTATTGTTTTTTTAGCTACCACACACTACATCAAATTTTGACCATCCTGTATATTTGGATTAATCTTAACACAAATAGTTTTTTCAGAAAACGAATGTTTCTCAAACTTTTGTGGAATGTGCTCTCTTATCAATTCAGTACCAACTTTTGTGAATCTTAAAATTATTTCAAGATCCCCAACAGTCACATTCCATAGTTTGAAAACCATCAATTGAAAATAAAGCAAAGATATCAATACTTACTTGTTGTACAATAGGATGTACCGTAGCAACCCACCTCCTTTGATAATAAATCCTCAATGGTCTCGCTTCTTCATGCCCATCTTTTACATAAGGATCTAAGTAATCTTTAATATACAAATCAGCTGCACTATTAGAATGTGTACAAATCAACACTTTAGAATTATCCTGCTTCATAAGCAGCTTGATAGCTTGTGCTAACGTGAACGTCTTTCCTGTTCCAAACGGGCCAATAATTAAAATCGGAGGTAAACATACAAAGGAAGGTGTAGTTATGGCAATAACAGCTTCTTTCTGTTTAAGATTAAGACGATTATCAACATTATCACACCACTGTTTTTGTGGTGACCATGGAATATGCGGTTCACTGTACGTGTCAGGAAAAATAAGTTTTAAATTTGGCATCTTATCGACAGCATAATGCCACTCACAATATAACAACCTATTTAATTGAAATTGTACCTGAACAGTAACAGTACTGTCGGGTATTAAATTCAATTCAGTCACAGTTGTAGCTGATAATCGTAAATAAACCACATTTTTTCCTTTATCTTCAATTAATGCCTCGTAAACTCGAGGTCTTGTTTCTATCTGTTGCACATCTAACGTTAAAAAGACACTACTACAATTATTTAAAATCAAACGTCCACATAAAGTATCTTCTGATAAATCTTGGCTTAAATTTATAAAAGCATATAATTCACCAAAATTAGAATATTTCGCCGTGGAACTTGCTAAACTACTAGAAGAAAGGATGTAGCTTTTAACTATGTGTAATTCCGCTGTTAAATTATATTTATTTGTTTGTTCATTACGTGCCATTTCTTCAACATACAATAATTCATGCATACGTGCTCTATAATTATTTGGTGTTAATTTCTTTTCAGAAATTGTAGTATGGCTTAAAACAAGTGTGTTCGCTTGCGGACATGGATATAATTTTAAAAGTTTATCATCCCAATCGCTATCCAGATAGTAAGCAGAATTGGTTGTTGTGAACGGTATTATCTCCACATTGCTGCTAGTCCAACGCTCGGCAGACGTTAAAATGATTTCCTGGCGAATTTCATTAATCTTTTGGGCCTCCTCAGCTGGTATAACGTCAACACAAAGATTCTTAGCAAGAACTGGTTCGCACCCAAAATCAAAAACAACCGTTTGCCTGAACGTTCCATAAATATCAGTTTTAAAACCTATAGTTATTTGATAACTAGATACAAGAATGTTTTCTTTAATACCAAACAACCATTCCTGGCTATTTTTTAATTCTAGCTCAGTGGTTGTGTGATTGGTAATCAATAAAACTTTATTTATCTTAAAATAACTTCTATGTACATCATGCAAAAGGGCTACTGCATATAAGGTTCTATTTGTTTTTAGATTGAACGTCCATTCTTTAAGGCTGGATTTAGATAAAACTGTCGTTACTAAGCTACTGCAACATTTATCTTCAACATAATCTACTTGCTCTGACATAATTGCTTTCGGATTTGTTGACTGCATACATTTTTCTAATAACTGTTCGGTGTAGGATTTACCTAATAATAAAATAAACAAACAAAAAGCATTAATTTTCTTAATTTTTATTTATTTTAATTAAAATAATTTAGAATTCCTCTCTATTAAATCATAATAATATGAGATAAGCATAAATAATTGTGATTTTTCTTCAGTTAAGTTGGTAATAAAAAAAGATGTTGGCAACATTGACGATTTATAACATATTAAGGTACCTTCGTTTTAATTAATTATTCTAACCTTCACAACTGTCACTTTGACAAGTTAACCAAACTTCACAATCATTTATACCAATTTACATATTAATATGTTAATCATTAGCATGTACTTACCAAACAGTTCTTTTTCATAAGCTCTCTGTAATTTCATCTGACGATACCTATATCTTTCTTTCCATTCAGCTAATTCTTCAGGCCCATGCGCTTCAATACATTGAATACCAAATCGACAATTTTGCTTTTCAGTCCAATATCTACACTGAGTATATGCATCTGCATTCATACCTCTTGGAGGAGGACGCCAATACCAATCTCGACCTTCATCAGACATTATAATTATCTGATGACTTTCTGTTTGACAGTGTGCCCTAAGTTCTGATTTGTCTCTAAATGTAATATTGCAATAAGCACACGAAGGTAAATGATCTGTATGGCCAACCTATAATGAACAGGTTACCTTACATAAAATTATAAATATATAACTTACATCAGATAGTCGCCTAGTTGAGCTTTCTAAGAGTGCTTTTTGCTGTGAGCCATGCATCGCAAGATGTAATTTCTCTAAGAGTTTGGGTGCTTCTGAATTTTTACTTAAGGCTAACCATTCTCTAGTTGCCAACTCTGCATCACCGAACCGTTGTAGGGCAAATAATGCATGTACAAGGCGAGACCTCGCACGAACACCACTAATATTAACACCATCTTTTGCATCGGCAAGTAATTTAATAATCTTTCTACAATCAACTACGACCGCTTCGTATTGTCCTAATTCCAGGAAACATTCTGACCTGCCTAATAAGTATGAGATTATACGATCCTTATTGTGTGGTTTAGTCAACAGTAGTTTATTATAAAGTTCTGCAGCTTTTTTCCATTCTCTTTTTTGTAAATATTCACCAGCTTGCTGTTCCATTACAGTTTCTTGTAAACGAATTCTTGGTATTTTATTGCTACTACCTGCTTAAATAATTGTTAGCAAACTCAAATCTATTAGATATTACCTTAACATTTAATAAGATAATCGATCTAATTCTTATTGTTTTATTCTTTTGCCAAAAATCAAAAAATATTCACCACTGTTGACAGTTCACCAACAATAACAAAAGACAGTGCCTCCGTAGCCCACCCGGCTACGCAAACAATAGCCATTGGATTGAGCAATTACATCATAAGTTTTTATTTAATTTGCAGTAGAAGTTCACACTTATATAAGAAATACTTACAAATATTGCGATTAAGTCCAACATGCAGTGCTTAATATCCCAAAACACATTCGGCCTAGAACCGGTTACGATTAAGAAAAATCTTTTGTAGCCGGATCCGGCTACGATCTGCAAAAATCTCAGTAACCGGGGCCGACTACGGAGGCACTGCCATAACATAAATGCTTGCTAACCTCCAGACGTTTATCCACGGTGGTATAAAGATGTGGTCACGTCAAGCACGATAGTTGCTAAGCTAATATTGACAGTAAACGGAATTAATTAAAGTGATAAATAAAACAAGACGTTTATTCCGCCCAATATTCTTTATTTTTTATTATTTGCTCGATTCATCCACTGAATATAAAACATTGCTTACTGCTTATCTTTGAGTGTCAATGCTTTACCAGTGTGACCGCATGCTTAGAAAACGGACTGCTTCCTGAATGAGTTTTTGAATTCCTTGCTAATGAATAATGAACAAAGAATTATTTAGATTGTTTAAATGCGTCATGCTTTATATCTAAATATAAACATCTACTTGTACTTTTCAGATAAAAACCTAATCTAGTGGAAAAATACAGTGAACTTTCCTTAATTAATAATTCTAGTATTATACAGGGTGCTTAAAAAGATTGTGCGAAAAGAACTATTAAGGAGCAAATATTTTTTTAATACCGTTGCGATTTATGATAAGTATTATCACTATTTCTAGAAACAAGAGTCCTATTCATTTTCTGGACCATCTCGCACCGGTGCTGCTCTGCGAGCTCCAAGAGGGACTTCTAATTCCAAAAACAACTCATAAAAGGTCTGTGAATTTGCGGAGGCTGATTTCCCCAAGACGCCGCTTACGGCGAGCCAAAGAAAGGCTTACAGCCACAGTGGCAATGGCTTTTCCTTTTGAGGGGACTGCCTTAAAGATACTTGAGAGGCCATGCATTCCCTCACTTGCACAAGCTGGTCGTATTCGCTCCCAAAGTTTCCCTGGAAAAGGACAAGGTTTAGGAGAAACCACAGCTCAGTATCCCAAGTAAGTAAGAGAGTAAGTAACTCTTCCTCTTCTTTCTTTGAGTTAGTGGAGGTGTGAGAGCAAACGTGCAAGTGAGCGTAAACGAGATGAGTGGTATTTATATATTTGCGTTGTACATAGTACATACAGATATATGTTTAGTGTACGGTTCGCCAAGGCTCAATCATGAAACCGGAACGGATGGGTTTTTACTCATTCTGGTCCAACCCCCAGGGGTTGCATTTATCTAATGCACAAAGCTATACAGTTACTGAGAAACTGCACCTGGAACATAATAGCTATTAGAATCAAGTTAGGGAAACACAGCTACGTTTTCTGTTCTACTTGTTAATGTGGAAATAAAATCACGTCAAGTGAGGCACTTTCAGCATTAATGCAAGAGGCAGCTCCTTATAAGGATATGTAGACTCCACAAATTTCGATATACTTAACAAACGTTCCTCCCCTACTCTCGTATCTAAAATTAGACAGACATTACCGAAAGCTTGCATACTATGGCACATAGGACAGAGACTTATCTGTATGATCACCGCCACATCTGCTCCGAGTTCGTGAGCTCTTGTGCTCAACCTACCTAAGTCTATAGAAGTCCCAGATTAACTAACTGGGAAACCTACAAAACGATCTTAACCAATTGTCTGAGAGTTCCTGTGATAGTGCCCCGTAGCGTTGACCGAGCATTCGCATGGCGACAGCCAATGCATATCTAATCATATGCATTGCCCTAGTCAACAATCGGCCTTCAACTATATCTGGCATAACAGCTGCTTGGCAACAAATGGGCACCGAACAACAGCCGGCCTTCGACAACATCTGGGTTCAACACCTGCTCTGCTGTGATACGACACCTGAGCTTCTCTTTTCAATCTATATATTATTAAATTTTTCCATACAAATTCCGACGAGCCGTCCGGCATCTACAGCCTCCTCCGCCAGAACAGCCGACGCCTTCCATCACCATCATCAATATCCACGCCCACATCAATTGCTGCCGCGCTCACCAACCCACTCCGCTCCACCCGGACGTCGCCACTCCATCCATCGCTGCCAACAACTACTGCTGCTACTATTGCCACTGTTGCTGCATTCCAATCCCACCAATTTCCATCAGCAAGTCCAGTCCGAGGGAACAAGAACGAGGAACGGCCCAAGAGATACACAGGATACCTAAAAACGGCGGGAAACTAACATTGACAAGCAAGTAAGCTGACAAAAAACAGTAAAAGCAAAATGTAGTGCGTGTAGAGCCCTGCACGAGCCGAATTTTTCAGTCCCGGCCCGACTGGAGACAAACTTGAAGCGGCCCAAGAGAAACTCGGTAATTTCTTGATCGGCTCGACAGACCCAGAGAAGCCCGAAGGGCCGAGTAGTTCAAAAGGTCTAACGATTCGAACGGTTCAAAAGGCAGACGCCCCCACAGACCCGTATGGCCTGACAGGCCCAAGAGATCCAAACGCCCCGATAGAACTGAAGGGCCGAGAAGTCCAAAAAGGCCTGACAGGTCAAAACGGCCTTAGGGACTCGAGAAATCCAAAAGGCCGAGAAGTTGAAAAGGCCCGGTAGACCTGAGAAACCCGAAGAGCCGAGATGTCCAAAAAGGCCCGACGGTTCGACAAGCCCGAAAGGTCCAAATGCCCTGTCAGACCCGAGAAACCCGAAGGGTCGAGAAAGAAAAGCTCCTTAATCGTGGGAAGCAACTCACTGCTAAGAAACTTATTATTCCGCTCTATCATTATATTGTTATGTAGCCTTTTAAGATATATATCATTGGGTGGCATATTGGTCTGTTGGTCATTTACAGCAAACCTTGAATTTGATGAACATAGTCCTGCATCGAGACGAGGTTCCCATTTCCGTCTAAGTAATTTAACTTGACATCTTCAGGGTGTACATCTTTGCAGGAATACGGACATTTAACTTCCAAAATAGTATCTTTACTGACCAGAGCATCTGTAGAGGCCGCCAGGAAAGGGTACTGCTTATACACGAGAAGTCCCGTTGAGGTAACACGCCTTACGTCGTGCTTGATCGGAGGCAGATGATCAAGTTTGTCTCTGTAATTTGATAAAATGCTTTCCACTAGTTTTAATTGTGAGTTGTAATTTTGGGCCTTACATACTCTTTCCATATTGAACGCCGTAATTCGCTTCTTTCTCTCGCCATGCCCCGCGGACTTTGGCTCTGACCCCTGAGGCGCTCTTTCAAATCGAGAATCTCTTGGACAGAGAGAGTCAAAGTCTCCAAGTAGTTTTTAAATTTTGTGGCAACGGATTCGTCGCTATTTGGTTTCCTTGACGTATTTGCTTATCCTATTTTTAATAACGCAACCAAGGTATTGTTTTTGCAATACGCCGTTCTTGAAGATGACAACCCAAGCGAAAGAGAGTAGCTATGTAACGAGAGATGCTCCGATGTATTTCTTGTACATTGCGGCAATACCTCTTCTTTAGAGTCCAACTGCTACAGATTCTTTATCACAGCTGGAACTGGAAACTCTTCGTTTGTTACATTGCATTCCATCTCGTCAGAAAGACCATCAAGTCCGAGGAGTTCTCCACGTGACAAGTGCTCCGATAGGGTTCGTTGACGAAAGGCAATTTATCTTCGTTTGATAAAAGGACGTTCTTGTCCTTGTTGCTATGACCGGACAGAGACTTTCATTCATCGGACGAAACGAAAACGATTTTTTTTCCCACTCAGAGGCGTTGAAGATTGCACATTTCCAAAATTGACGTCCGAGTACGATAGACTTTTTCCCGGCTAGATTAGGGTGGAACTTATCGTTTATGAAAAGTAATCTGAATACAGCACAGTTTGGGATTTAAATGATGCGCAGCCCGAAAACTGAATAAAACGTAGTGGTTATGCAACACATCTAGCAGCTTTAGGTACTTTTAGGCAGAGAAGAATTCACTCACAACGAATTCTTTCACTTTTCTCCATAGAGAAGTGGTAAGTATGCTTGTATTGCAACCGACCGGATGAAATGACTTAGGTTCAAATATTGCAGAGACTGAAATCTCACCTATAGATTGTACTAGGATATATTTTCTTCTATTGAACAAGCTTTATTTAGCTTTACTACCAACTTGTATTGCTTGCTGTTAATGTTATATCTATCATTAAGGAAAACTGGTGGAGAAATTTATAAAAACCACATTATCTATTATTTAAAATATTTATAATTACAAACATCACACAACATAATAAATTATAAACTCACATCTTTTTTTACATCTTTATCATCAACATCTATAGATTCACTTTTACACTCAAATGATTTCTTATCACTCTTAATGCACATTTGATTTTCTGTCGTATCTTCATGATTACATGTGCCACACTCTGAAGGTTTCTCCCCACTATGAAGACGCATATGTGTTTGTAAATTATCCATTCTCGTGAATTTATGACCACATAGTTTACATTCGAAGGGCTTCTCCCCACTATGAGAGCGCATGTGTCTTCGCAAACTATTTTTCTGCGTGCACTTATACCGACACAAGTGACATTCGAAAGGTTTCTCCCCACTATGAATCCGTACGTGTCTCTGCAAATGGCTTTTCGTTACGCATTTGTAACTACACAATCTACATTGGAAGGGCTTTTCGCCACTGTGAAACCGAAGGTGTATTCGTAAATTGCCTTTAGTTGTGCATTTATACCCGCAGATTTTACATTCGAAACGCTTCTCACCAGAATGGACGCGTATGTGTTTCTCTAAACGAATTTCCGTTCTGCATTTAATATTACATATTTTACATTCGAAGATTTTCTCGGTGCTATGAACGCGGATATGTTTTTTTAAACTGTCTTTTCTTGTGCATTTATAATTACATATTTTACACCCAAAAGGCTTCTCGCCACTATGAATGCGCATATGTATACGTAAATGGTTTCTTTGTGTACACTTATAGCCGCACATAACACACTGGAAAGGCTTCTCGCCGCTATGAACCCGAAGATGTATCTGTAAACTACTTTTCGTTGAAAATTTATAACTGCATATTTTACATTCAAAAGGTTTCTCTCCACTATGAATGCGCATATGTTTCTGTAAACTATCTTTTCTTGTAAACTTCCAACTACAAATTTGACATTCAAACGGTCTCTCACTACTATGAACACGCATGTGATTTCTTAAACTATCTTTTCTCGAAAATTTACAACCGCATATCACACACTCGAAAGGTTTGTCGCCACTATGAACACGCATATGTCTTTGTAAATTACTGTTCATCGTGCATTTATAACTACACATGTTACATTCGAAAGGTTTCTCTCCAGTGTGAATACGCGTATGTATTCGTAAACTGTTTTTATGTGAACATTTATAACTGCATATGTCACACTGATATATTTCCCTTGCTTCAGTTCGCACTTTTGCATCTGTTTGCTCTTTCACAACAATAACTAGTTCAGGGTGTATTTCTTCAGAAGCATTTTCTGTTTCTTTAGTACCTGCAAAAAACGGAATTAGTTTTGTTTATAAATAGGGAGATGTATCGATGATTACCTTCGGGTAAAAAAACCTGTTCGTGATTGGTAAAAGGTAAGAATGGCGCTACGTGTTCTTTCTGGTCTTCCATTTTCAATTGAGGATTCATTATGATAAGTTCTGATTTGATTTGTTTTGAAAAACTTACAGAAAATCAATTCACACCCTACAACAAAACCTTTCTTCTTGTCAAATAGTTCATGGTAGTGCTATTTAAAGACAGGGACGGACTCATAATTTTAGATATTAATGGAACGGTGAAACTGTTTATTATTTTTTATTTGATTTCTTAATTTCTTCTTGCGTTTAGATATTTGTTTGAATTATTTAATTTTGTGGTGTATGGCATGGACATTTTGTTAAATTCACTCCCTCTCATAGCGGGAGATTAAAATATTCTTATTATGTTGATTTTCTTTCTTTTAGTCTT
>VTPC01006481.1:0-34313 GCA_011009095.1 Ignelater luminosus | reverse complement strand
CAGTAGTATTTATCTTGAAATGGCTGAGTTAATTCTAATACGGTTCTTTCACCTAGCATACCTTCTTTTTTTCCTTCATATACAGAAACGTTTGTAGGTAACCTGTTTCAGAGCATGCCAAAGCCCATATCTTAAATCCTCTTTTTATGGGCTTTTGTGGCATGTACTGTTTCAGATGGGTTTTTTCCTTGAATACTACCATGCTCTCATCAATAGCTATGTTTCTACCCGGAGTGCAAGCTTGCAAAAAACTGTTTGTCAGGTATTGTATCATGGGTCTAATCTTATACAGTTTGTCAAACTCGGGTTCTCCCCTTTTTAGCACAAGGTCGTTATCGTGGATATGTAGATATCGTAGTATCTTCAAAAACCTTTTTAGAGGCATTACTTCCGATACCCTCGCAGAATAGAAATTTTGATCGGATGACCAATAAAGCCGTAAACTTGGCAAAGAATTCAAACCCATGATGACTAATATTCCTATAAATGCCTTCAATTCGTTTAGTGATAAGTCAAGTGAAGTGCCCTTTTGACGGGCATATCGGTTAGATTCTGTTACGATTATATTGAGAAGATCTTCTCCAAATATGTCCAAAAAATTTTCAAGTGGTGATTCACTTGCAGGAAGTTTAGGCCCAGAAGTTTCAGTATAAGTGGCTGCTTCAAAAATGTGGAGCAAATGTGGGTTCTTGGTCCATTTGGATTCACCATCTTCATTTTGTAGTGGTTTAGAAGAATTAGTATTGGTGAACAGCTCGTCATCCTCATCTGACGAAGAGGCAATCGTTGCATTTCTGGGAAACTTCTTTTTTCTTTCAGGGATCAGCAATCGAATCGTCGCTACTAAAATTGCTAATTTCTTCATAGTCTCTTTTTCTTGATTTTGGTGTACTAAGAGTGGGGCTCATAGAAAAATTATTGCCGGCATCAGAGTTTCCATCTATATCAGAATCAAGTGCTTGTTCCTCACTTATGCCATCTATAAAATTAAAAACATCAACAGGATCCATACGTTCTAATTCTTCCAAATTTACTTTACTATGGCCAGTCATCTTGAATAAGCTGTAAAAAAATGTACAGGTGGTACTTGGTTTTGTAATGAAAAATTATTCAAAAGAATTTCAGTAGCCACATTTTATTTGAACAGTGCTTTTATATAATAATATTCTTCAGTGCTACATAGTTAGAAGACAAGGACATACCTGACACACTAATACACGCAATTGCATTATATTATTTATACAACACACAATAATAACTGAAACGTTTTATGTAATATTTTATGAAACCTTTTGGAATGCATAATAAATTTTACAATAACTTACAATAATTTATGAAATTTACTGTAATTTTATGAAAATTCACAAAATATCTTTTACAAATTCTAACTGTCCCTTATTCTGACATAAGTGGGAACTTCATGTAATTTTATACTTTTCACAAAAACATTAAGCTTTGTATAAGTTACAAGTTGTTAATTTTACTTGGAGTAACACATAAAACTACAGACTATATTACGTTTGACTGATAATTGAGGTTATGTTACAAATATTGAAATATCATGTTAGCGGGAACTTTGATCAAAATCTGAATAGCTGTATTAAAATCTACATGTATAACTGTACTTACCCACGGTATTTCTAAAATTGGTAGCACAAAAAAAAGGAAAAAATCGAATTTATAGTTGACACTACTCGAACCGCGTGTCTAACCCTGTATCTAACTTAAGCGACACCGGTTAGAACTTCAACCGGTTAGTCCATATCTCGATAACAACAGACACGTGGTTGAATTGGTGATTAGTGTTCGTCTCTGCATCTGTTTATTAGCAATCTGGCCGAAAATCAAACCGCTATCTTACTCAGAAGTATTTAATTTTGCACCGGTTGATATATCGACCAGTATCCTATAAAGGGTGGAGCTATACAGAGTCGCTAAAAAGTATGGAAACACGCTACCCCCGCAGAATCGGTAAGAGATAGACAAATGAAATTTGAAGAGTTTAAAGTAGGTATTGTTTTCCATGTTTCGCGAAGGTAACTAAAAACAAATCTTCAATGGGTTTTTTGTACGGCCGCCATATTGAATTTTTTAAAATGGAACACCTTGTACATGACCCCATATTTGGATAGAGAGTTTCAAGACAAGTTCAATGATATAAATGTTGCTATACTTATATTAAAAGGTTTTGGAGATAATCGCTATTCTTTTGTCAAGGATTTCACTATTAATTTCTATCAAAATTGCGTTACCCGTAAAACAGCAAAAGTCAATGGAACTAAAAAACTGATGTGCGATTATTTTATAAGTCATTAAAGTAAAAGAAAACCGTAAAAATTCTGCTCTTAGCCTACTTATTTAAAATAGTAGATCGATGCTAGAACAAACTAAAAAGGTGGAATAAGACCAAATAGTGACAAATTGATAATAACAAAAACACAATATAATTTTATAAGAAGTGTTTAAAATGCGCTGCGTTAAGTTTTTGGCAATAAAGCAATCTCTTTTGAAATGTTCGTAAGGAATTTTGCAAATAATCGGGGGGAACTACTTGCATTACGAATCCGTTCTTGAAGTTAAGAAATTCTTGACAAAAGAATAGCGATTATCTCTAAAACCTTTCAAGATAAGTATAGCAGCTGTTATACCATTAAATTTGTCTTGAAAATCTCTATCCAAATATGGGGTCATATACTGGATGTTCTATTTAAAAAAATTCAATATGGCGGCCGTACAAAAAAAAACAATTGAAGATTTGTTTATAGTTACATTTGCAAAACATGGCAAACAATACCTACTTTAAGCTCTCCAAGTTTTATTTGTCTAGCTCTTACCGTTTCTGCGGGGGTAGCGTGTCTCCATACTTTTTAGCGACCCTGTATATCAATGAAAACAATAGAAACACTAATAAGGCAAGCAAAAAATTGGTTTAAAACCGAGTAACTGATTAGGGATTTAGACAAAAGGCTGATGTCTAAAAATCTTAGAAAAATTCGCATGCAAATAGCCCTAAATTAATCAAAACTGATGCAACCAATCCGGAATGTAATAGTCAATCAATAGCCAACACAACGATAATAGATAACCTTTTTTAATTAGCTGAAAACAAATAAAGGTCGAACAGCGCTATTAAACAAGTGAAATTCTATAAAACAAGCAGCAATTAATGCTACAATAGCAAAAGAAATTAGCTTAAACTACATCAGGCATCTAGAGATAACTATAGATTACAAAAAAAATCAATCATGGTCATCCTAGAATAATTACAACGAAATAATTCTTAAGATTTTCAATACAAAGGTATGTTTTTGTACGAATTCCTATAGGAACAGTGAAATAGATTGAAGATATTAACCGGCAACCGGTGAAGATAACCACAATTAGTGAATATAAGGACCCATGTTAGGTTCATAAAAAAATGAACGTAACAGATTGATTGAGTCTCTGGATGAAACATTCGATGTTGGCCGGTTTTGGCACTGGTTACTGTCTATATCCTTTCTTATCTGAGCCGCAGTAAAATCAGTAAACTACATCGTGTATAATACAGGGTGTCTGGTAATAACAATAACAACACTAACAATGCTTGTGCAATGTAATATTAAATTTTCTAAAGTACAAATAATAACAGATAATAACATCTAAGAAGAATCTAGATACTAGATACAAGGAAAGGATCTTCTCCAACACCCTATGAAACACGACTCTCCAAATATTAAAACTGTTGGCCTTTATGAGATTTCGTTCTTTTTGGAAATTTTAAAGTTCCACACATTTTTATCTTTGCTTTCACAGCAGTTAATAGATCCATATTGTTTCTCTACTTTGAATTATATGATTACTATACTACTTGTGTAGCTTCCCGCACAGTCTAAATTGAATGAAGTAACAAGAATAAACTAGCAAACAATTGAAAAAAAATCGAAAAGTTAAAACAAACCAGTAACCGCCAGGAATGAATATTATAAATTGTAGAACCATCAAAGTTTTTCTTTCTATGAATGAAAATTGTTCAAATGGTAGTCATCAATGCTATTGTGGTAGAAATCAAATTCGTCTGCATTTCTAAAAGTAATTTATTTAGAAATGAGAAAAATTAGGTTATAAAATTTAATTCGCTTACACCAATTCAAATTGAGCAAATTTGAATTAAGCATTTAAAATAAATCGAAGTAATAATTTAAGTTTTCAGATTCTCTTTTTTGTTTGGTGGCGTGAAAAAGCTCAATTGTAAGGAAAACAAATAGAAAATTTAAAGCTGATTTCCTAAGTTTGTCGCGCAGTTTATTTAATGGCGGTAATTTAATTGGCTTTTACAATATCAAATTAAACGCATTTTTCTTCAGTTTTGTAAATGTTCAACGTTTTGAACCACGTAATTTAATAATTAAAAAGCCTGAGAGTTATGTTTATAAAATGTAACAGCGCAAATCTTAAATTGCTTGATATTACAATTAGTAACCAACCTTAGGGGAACGATTTTAAATACATAAAAGTAAACTTCATTGTAATATGAGCCATAAACGTGATACTAATGAATTAAGTACTATAATACTTTATACTATCCTGTAAATTTTTGTAAGAGCTAATGTCGTTGAGTGTAATTGAGTAATTATTGTATAATTTACTATTTCTGTACAGATTGAAATACTTTTTATAAATTATGATGATTATAAATTTATAATACAGAGCTCTATATATTAAAGTTAGAAGCAGTAAATAAACAGTTAAGTATATAAAATGCTGTCAATTTACTGCACTGTTCTGCACTGGATTTGTTGTGACAAATATATCACTGATATTTCGGAAATTATGTTCTATCCTAGCGCGTCCTCGATCCGCGTCTAGTACCCTAGAGAATACACCTGCACTGATCAAAAACCTGCACGACTGCATAAATAACGACACACAAGTATGCTTAAAATGGTACAAATCGACCAGGGAATAGTGGAAGCATAAATATGATGAAAGAGTGTTAAAGTTTTAATTAAATGATTAGCAAAAGTTTCTCTGTAGATATCCCTGTTAAAAACTTTCTCGTTTGCTTTATTTTCTTATTTACTAAAATAAATTAAAAACCAGCAGAACATTATTTAAATCGAAATTAAGAAAACAATAATCGGAATGTTTATTTATGTTGTGGAAAGAAGTTTTCTTGTTAAATATTTATTTATGTGTGCTGATGTTCAGTGGTGCTTTGAAATTTTCTTTATGGATAGTCTAGAGAGAATCGATAAGTTAAGAACGTTCTAGTCTAGAAGTAATAAAAGATGAATTATTAAGGTAATTTATGGATATCTGGAGAAGGGATTTTGATGTTTTCTAAAATCACGATATTTTAACTTTGAAGGTGACATTTTCTTTTTGTTTTTGTTAGAATTGCAATGATACGAATTGGACAATATTTCGAACTATTCTACATATTACTCAATAAGCATTTTAATGAGTTTTTTTATATCAATACATGATGCGGCTTATAAGATACGATAATGAGAATTTTATTAGATTCTTGGGAAATAATAAAAAACGATTATTGGGATTTTCCTATTCTAATCATGCCTAACTCCCGACTCCACCCTAATATGAAATAAGCTTCCAATTTCTTACTTGAACTTTTTGTTTACAACAATATGAGGAATATAGTCACCTACTTTTAGATTGCCAGTTCTAAAACAAAAGTCGTCAAGAACAATGTTCACCTCATGCTTTTTATCTAGTTGGTTTTGAAAATTTGTCTTGTGTTTATTACATTGCTCACCATATCTTTTTTTTGATGCCATTACTTAAAATTTTCAGAGCAGTATATAGCGTTTCAATAGAACCATATACAGTGTGTTTAAGATAAGAACGCACAGCATGGGGATCTTGGAAACGGTAAGAGATACAGTATCGGTTAAATGGGATGAAAGTTGGCTATTTATAGGACCTTTTTGTTGGCGTTTGCAAAATCTAGATACCTTGGATAGTTTCAGAGATATTGTAAAAAAAGTAGATTTCTCGATTTTCCTTATTATTTTTTCTTTTATGTGTTTGAAGAGATATCGGAAAACTGAAATCACTTTTCTATTGACACTTTTTGTTTCCTATTAAAATACGCTAACAAAATTCCTGTACAACGTTTTGGTTTCGAGTAACCATCATCAAACTCATTTTTTTAAATAGGCGGAAAAACAATTGAAAATTGTTTTGGATAGCTCTTGTCACAATTCTAATGATGTAAACATGATAGGGTTATTTTGATTTCTTACGCTATAAATTAATGCATTCTGCGGTACCCTGGCCTGCACGATCACCTGCTCTAACACCGTTAAATTTCTTTCCTCTGGGGTTATGTCAAGAATGATGTGCTCAACAAAAGTTTTGAAGATGAACAGCAATTATTACAGTTGGTCACAGCAGCGTTCAACACAAAAAAAATCAAAACCAAAATAACCCTATCATGTTTACATAATTAAAATCGTGACAATACGAGCTATTCAAAACAATTTTCAATTGTTTTTCCGCCTATTTACAAAAATGAGGTTGATGATAAATACTCGAAACCGAAACGTTGTACAGGAATTTTGTTAGCGTGTATTAATAGAGCACAAAAAGTGGCAATGGAAAAGTGATTTTAGTTTTTCAATATCTCTTTAAAAGAAATGAAAGGAAAAATAGAAACGAAAATCGAGAAATCTACTTTTTCTTAAATATCTCTGAAACTATTCAAGGTATCTAGATTTTGCAAACGCCAACAAAAAGGTCTTATGAATAGCCAACTTTCATTTCATTTAGCCAGTGTTGTACCTCTTATTTTTTCCAAGATTTCCATGCTGTGCATCTTTATCTTGGACACACTGTATATAAATAATCTTTTTAGATATACCAAAATAGGAAATTGCAACGTATTTGTCGAGAACCTTAAAGTGCAGCAAAAAATACTAAGCTTTTAGATAACCTTTCAGATAAACAAGATATGAGGAAAAGAGGATTATCATTTGCCAATATTTTAAAAGCAGGTCATGATATTCCATTTGATTTCAGGATTAAAAAAAGTAGCCTATGGTCACAAAAACGGTTTTTCACTATCGTCTACACTAATCCAGATAACGCCATAATGACAACCCACTCTGTACATGGAGATTGCCACGAGTCATGACCATACGTTGTACAGCATCCTTTTTTTAATTAAACACATAATATAAATAGTAGAAGGATCTTGGTATCACCCAGGGTATCTACCTTTACACAGCACCCCTGATCCTAAATGAACTATTTCTAAACTGCATGTAAGTGTATGGATTTGGCAATAAAAACAAAAGAATAAAATTCTTCTCTGGAGAAGTCCGACAGACCTGACGAGACCAATTGTGCTGATGTAGGCCTGGAAACCCCGATACATTTTTAAACTGAGGCCCAGCCCGACCTAAACCCAAGCTTTGAACTGTCGAAGTCAGTACGACAATTCTTCGGTGCTTTTCAGTACTAAAATAACCCGTGCGAATCAGTACAGGAAATATCTGTTTGCTTGAGTTCAGTACAAAGATAATGGCCCGAAAGCACGACCGATTCGATAAACTTGACAAGCTCGAGAAACTCGAACAGCCTGACAAGTCCAACACGAACGAAAAACATGACCCAACAGGCCCGAACAGCAGGAGAGACCCGGGCATCCCGGTCGATCCAAAGTTTATAAAATGAGGCCCAGCCCGGCCCGAACACGAACTTCCGGCCGGTCCAACTAAAAAACCCGGCCCGTGCAGGTTTCTACCTTGTTCCTTCTTCCTCAAACTTCCTCCATCTGGCTTTTGCGTGTAAAATCTAAACTTGGTTTTCAGAGTTTTGTCCTTGCGACCAGGATGTTTTTTACAGAACAGTTTTTTCTGTTGCAATGTGACTTCATCAGTAGGTGCTAACTTTAACCTCAAAATTTTCCAATTCCTTCTCCCCTACTCGGTTATTTTCTTTTTCTGCTGAAACTAGTCCAAAAACCAATGCTTACAGTGAGTTTAATAACATGTTAATATCCACTAAAATGATGTAGTGGTGATAAGATCTGCTCCACATACACATTTCGTAGGGTAAACGGCACAAACAGTGCGAATCCTGAAATCGGTAAGTGGTTTTTTGTGTCTGAAATTGAATCCACAGAGCGATAAGATCTAGTAGTTAACACCCAAATTAAAAGAACAGCGATAACACGTTAATTTTAAAGTTGATGTTACCGCTACAGTTTGGTCCGTAGCGTTAATCAACCGATCGAAGATGTTTTGCACTAATAGTAAATCTGCTGCCTCCAGTTGTTTTCCAAAAGGTTTACAAAACTCCTGCTTAAGTAATTTAAACCAAATTGAAATTGTTACTCATATAAATGATGTTTTTACTTTGTTTTATGAATAACATTATGTATAATATTATTGTTTATTTATACTTTACATACCTGTGGACATAGGTCCATGGTAAGAAAGCTATCAACAATTAAAGTTCACACACTCTTACAGTGAGTTAATTTTTAAAATGCCAAACAAGTTAATTTGCGATTTGACGATGATATTTTCCAATGCAAAACAATAAAATATGACAAAGACAGATTTGTTTAATAATACGACAACAATTCGGATTCTTTTCTTCTTATTATTAATTTCATGGACTTATCTGCAGTTCAAACTAAGTACGTTTTACACTTTCACCTTTTAGTAGTAGAGACGATGCAGCAGACATAGGTAATAGCTCCACAATGGATTGGTCAAGCACCATTCCAATCGAGGTTCCGAATCACGAACCACCCGTCAGCTTCATCGACTGGATCCCCTACATTTATTGACGGTATCGTAGTCTTGGCTGCAGCCTTTGTCAGCCTCTCTCTGATCAGTCTACACCCCAGAAGTATGGGACCTTCCCGCAGGCCATGACCATCCCCTCTTTTATTTTCAGTCAGGTTTCCAAGCCTGAGACTTCTTAGGCTTGAGATATTTACGGCTGCCTAGAATTTCTCTCCCAGGCGTCACCCCACTTAAATGCTTCTCAGTGTAAACTGCAGGGATTTGTGGTTTTGAGAAATCTTATTTCAGCCAAAATTTCTACCATAAATTTTCTAGCTATTTCAACCAGTTCAACGCACTATCCATTCCACGACATTCCAGCAGCCAACAGTGTACTACCCCTAGCTGACTCCATAAAAGTAACTTCTCCTCCGTTCCTCCTCAGTTTGAATCAAACTCTTGATGTCAATAGTTCGACAACACTCAGTTATCTTGCCGTTGTTATTTATTTTATCAATTTTATCATCAAGTATCAACTGACTACACCAGTATACCCCAGGGCTATCACACCATCAGTCACATAGTAACCAACTCCATCGTCGCCCATTCAGTTGATCACTTGCAACTATTATTGCCACATCAGCTCACCTATATTTGCTCCAGAATCTACTAAACAGAGCTGCCTTGTATGTATTCAATTTCGCGTTTTGGCCAGGATAATGATTTGTTGATATGTGGTGTTTTTACCTTGCCGTCCACATTATGCTGGGTCTTTTGCAAAATGGTTCCCATTCTTATTTTAACTATTTAACCAAGCTGTTCTGCATTTCTATAAACTCTAACTCAAGTTGATACTAGGACTACTAAGTATCACAGCTATCATCGACTGTTATAGTATATTCTTAAATTCTTTACTACAATTACTTAATAGCACCTACTTTCATTAGAACTAACTTCTATATCTAAAAGTGTTATTTCGCTATCCATTACTTGTTGGTAGCTCTGGGTGTCGTGAACCCAGGATCCCAGTTTACAGATTAGTTCATGATTATGTTTATGTATGTTATTTATTTATTAAAATTATTGTAGTATAACGCTATAGAAGTAATATTACTAATATGTTAGATTCAAAATATTTTTTACCTTAAAACTTTTTAAACTAAACTTTTAGTTATAAATTTGCAGAGATTGCTTTAAGATTATGTAAAGGGGTTAGATTCTTCCTCAAAGAAGCTTTTATCATAAAAGACTGAAAGGTTTTCTTTTACATCCTATATACAAAATGCAAATTTTTTTGTCACGTTGTACCTTTGAAGCCGGATGTTAGTTTCTGGTCTACGGACGTACGCTGTATCATACTCAAATTCACTTCAGGGAATTTTTCTATTACCATTTTCTTCCGAATGTTTAAAATTTTTCTTTCATGCCAAACCCTTAGTAAATATTAGTTGTATAAAAAGATGTGACAATTTCTTACTTTCTTTCTTTCTAGACCTTTTGATTGACTAACTGATGGATAGAAATGTACACTAATAGGTAATCCATTCCAGATTAATTATCTGAGTGGCCTATGATAGATTCCATCTTAGGTGATTATGGCAGCCGTTTCTAAGCTCGCAAGCAGATTGTTTGTAGATTGCGAGTACGTAACTGGAGATCTATCGGACAATGCAATACACGACGGATAATTCTGTAAAATGACACTGATAGATGAATGGAAACGTTAGAGCTTCTTAAGACTTTTCAATTTTTTGGCGTATTGTCAACGTGATTTCGAGATTAACTTGGCCATTAACAAACAGTATTGATAATGAAATATTTTATTCAATTTATTTAAATTATGATTTTGACTTCTGACATTTAAGAAGCATGCATCAGCGGAACTATTTTCTCTCTTTATAAACTGTAAGAAAGTTGAGCTCATTCGAAAACACCTGGAAGCTAATAACGGGCACGATAGACTACATCTCGAATACGATGACGGACAGGATTGGAGGCTGCACATATATTGTTGGCAAGTTAGAAGGGTGAAAGTCATTTAGGTAAAATGATTTTTAGGTTGTTTTGTAACGTATTCCACGTACCACGTTGCTAATTCTACATTAGTAAAAATGCTAAAGTCATTTTATCAATAATAATGTAAATTAAATTTGTATTTCGTTAATTTTTTTTTGTTATTGTTGTTTCAGTAGCAAAAAATTAAATTTCCGAATATTTTTGTGGTCATAATTCATTTCAAAATCAAGCAGATACATACAACTATCAACAGCTGACAAAAAAATTTCAGTCTTGTTATTCCTGAAATACCAATTTTTTGCCAGTACAGCTAGCTTTACAAAACTATTATCTGAGTAAAAAAGCACGACCCTTCACTTTCAAAGCTCATATTTCAAAAGCTATCCAACGGATTTTGATCACATAAATTTTATTTTAATGACAGTTTATGTATTTCTGTATAAGCATATGTAATTTCAAAATTTTCCAAATAAGCGTTTATGTATTAAAAAAGTATTTATCCGGAAAAGGCAATACATACAGGGTGTCCCTATTTCGGTGCTCACTATTGCGATCTCGGAAATTGTAAGAGATACGAAGTCGGTTAAATTAGAAAAGTTTTGGCTATTTTGGAGATCAGTTTACTTATGCTTTTAGTTTTTTCAAAAAAGTTCACGGCTTACTAAATATTTGCTAAAAACAAAATTATTTTATTTTTTTTAAGTGAAATATCTCAGGAACGAGCAAAGATAGAAAAGAACAGCAAAGAGGGTGTTTTAGAGAATTTACTCCGAAACGCAAGAAAATTGAATTGAGATAAATAATAAACCAAATCACCTAATATTTCGTCAGTTCGTGATTTTGTTTTAAGATTTTCTAATGGTTTATGGTCGTTGCATACAGTAAAAGACCGTCCTATTAAGTAATATTGCCAGTATTTAATTGCATCCTGGATAGCTTTACATTCTAAATGAATAACATCCACTTCCTTCTCTTTTTTCGACAATTTTCTTGAAAAATAGGCAACAGGGTGAAGTTTCCCATCCATTTGTGGTTGTTTTAAAGTAGCACCCAGTCCTTTATAACTCCCATCCGTTTCGATACATATATCTTTATCTACATCATAAATCAATAAAATAGGAGAAGAGCAGAAATAATCTTTTATTAGCTGGAACGATTTTTCACATTCTTCTGACCATTGAAATTCAAAATTTTTTTTTAGTAATCTATGAAGTAGTTCAAACTTTTGTGAATTGTTTTTAATATATTTTAGATAGAAGTTAATGGAAGCCAGTATACTTCGAACGCCAGATTTATCTGTTGGTCTCTTAAGATTTTTAATTGCAACTAGATTTTCCTGTGCGGGTGAGACTTTGTTATGCTGAATAAAGTGGCCAAAATGTTTCAATCATTGGGCAGCGGAAATGCACTTCACCAGCTTAATTTTAAGTCCCTCATCCGTTAATGCTTGAAATAATTGTGCGATATGTTGAAGGTGTTCTGCCCATGTTTTGGAAAATATCAAGATGTCATCAATATAATTGATAGAGAATTTGTCTAAATTATTTCTTCTAATTATGTTTAAAAATTGCTGGAGTATTTTTAAGGCCAAATGGGAGGACTTCAAACTGAAATTTTCCTGCTTTTGTGATGAAAGATGTCTTTGGACGGTCGGAAATACTCAGCACAATACACCAAAACGCTGAATTTATATCAAGAACTGTGAAATACTTGCAATTAGATACTTTATCTATAACGTCGTTTATTGTTGGAAAATAAAAGGATTCAGGAACCACTAATTGGTTTAATTTTCTAAAATCAATGCAGAGTCTTGATTTACGTCCCTCATCCTTTTTAAAGGCAAGTGTTACAGGAGAAGCATAGGCTGAGCCAGACTCTTCTATGAGATTAGCTTCTAGCAATTTCTTAACTTGAGTTGTAATCTCTTGTTCGTCTGGAATGGAACATTTATAAAGTCGTGAAGTAACGTATTCGTCTCTCATTAACTTAATTTCAGCTTCGTTGGATCTCACCCTGCCAACATCAAACTTATTTTTAGCAAACATGCGGGTGTACTTATTTATTAAATTGAAAATCTCTATTCTTTTCTTTTTATCTTCTATGTGATCAAGATCTGCTTGAAATTTACTTACATCTATATTTTCATTAAATTTGACTTTAAAGTAATCATCTGATTTATTTTGAAAAGTCTTGTTTTCTATATCATCTAATTTAATTATTTTTTCTTCATTAATTTTTTTGAAAATCACTAAATTCTCATTTTAAAGAAGTCTAAACTTCTTTATGGCATCAAGGCCTAATAATGAATTATAAGAAAACTGGTTATTCTTTATCACGTAAGTGCTAAGTTGGTCGGTTACAGTACCAATTTTTAAAATAATATTTGCCCTTGCGGAGAAAAAATCGAACCCATTAATCGTCTTAAAAACTCTATTGTGTCTTATCAAACTTGATTTTAAAAGCTGTATCACTCTTTAATTTATTAAACTGACATTTGAGCCACTGTCATACACAGCTTTTATCTTCACGTTATTATCAATTAGTACATTTATTTTTATTAATGAGTTCGATTCCTCCGGGCCTTTTAGTTTAAAGATCTATCATCAATTTCAATGTTCATCATCTCTGCTACTTCATCTTGTGGCTCAGCTTCGTGAAAATTTACTTTTATCTTAGTAGCATAGGACTCCTTGTTTTTACATTCGTTTGTGGGATGATATCGATTTTTAAAACCCAGAGCCTCACACATATAACAAGGTTTCTTAAATGAATCTTGCAGTTTCTTTTTTTGGTCATCATATTTGTCTGTTATTTTGTGCGATGCTACGGTTGATGTAATATCCTTTCTCTTCGTGTTGTACGCATCATCCAGTTTTCGTAGTTCAATAAACAGTTTTTCTATTCCTGTAATCTCTTCTTTATCCAGCTTGTCTCGTACGTGTAAAGGCAGTCCAACTACAATCATGTTAATTCTTAATAAGGTTGTACCCTGATCTTCAGCTTCAAGATATAACATTTCTTTAGTTACAGCGTCATCCACCAAAGAGCCACATAAATATTTGAAGTTATAAGCTTTCCTTATGTTAGACCAATCTTTGTCTACGAAAACTATCAGGAACGATTCTCTTCACAGCTTCCAATTTACCAAACCGCTCTTTTTAAGATTTGCTTCATACCAGTCTTTAGCAGAACCTAACAAGAAAAATAGCAGTATTTCTATGATCCTAGTATCATCTTGTACATTCAGCTTCAAATTGTTCAAGACATTGCGCTGCGTTCTGTTTTTTTTCGAATTTTTCCAGAACAAATTTTTTCTCAACATGATGTAATTTTAGTTCATCATTCAAGATTAATTTGGCTTCTAATTAAATCATTCGCTTGATTAAAAAAGTTTCCTCTTCCAAACTGTTAGAAGAGGGAGTGGTGTTTCGCGAGTGAATTTCTTCCAAGGGAAGGTTCTTAAAACACAAGTTACCTTCCTCATCAAAGTATTCCTTTTTCAGTGCATCATTTATGTTTACACCTACTCTGCGATAACCATTAATTGGTCTAATAGCAGTCATAGCACTTTTGATTGTTGATTTTTTTGATAATATTTTGTGATTTTTCAAATTTGCATACTCCATTGGGAGTTTACACCATAGTATCTTACCTTCAGATATGCCTGCCACCTGAAAATCATCTTCACTTTTCTTTATAATATGCACAAATAACTTTGTGTTATCCATGTTCTTTTAATTTAGTATGTAACTAGTAATTTAATTTGTAAGATCGTTTTCCAACTGATTTTATTATTCTGCAAACAATTATAATTACAATATTAAAATAAAGCACCATAAGTTAACATACCTGCAAAGAATAATTAAATTACACGTTTCTACTACTATTAAATAAATAAGTAAAAGGTCATTAGACTTTGACAGAACTGTCATATGACACACGCTAACTTACAATTATTTTCGCAATTGTCTTTTGTTTTATTTCGGCGGTGAAACGTAAATCCAAATTTTTCCTAGTGGAACGCCTACTTGATTTCCATATTACCGAACTGCACGCCTTAAATGCTTTTCAGTGATACATGGTTTGACGTAGCTATTCTTTTGTTTTACCGAGTTATGAAGTGAAAATCATTTTTCATCATAGTGTGTCATGACATCTAACACACAAAGTGAATGCTCAATAAAGTATTTTAAAGGTGTTTTTTGTTTTGTTTTAGCAATTGTTACATAACAAATGTAATTTATCTGACAAAAGCCAATGATTTTCATATGTTTAAAGCCAAGGCACACTAGGTGGGAAATGCTTTTTACTTAAAAAAAATAAGATAATTTCGTTTTTAGCAAATATCTAGTAAGCCGTGAACTTTTTTGAAAAAACAAAAGCATAAGTAAACTGATCTCCAAAATAGCCAAAACTTTTCTAATTTTAATCGAAATAGGGCCACACTGTATAAGAGAGTGCACCTTATACTACAATGAACCATCATGTCCCAATCAAGTTGGTTTATTTGAAGAGATATCGCAAAAGTGCTTGATTACTTTCTATAAAGGAAAACAAATTAAGAGACAAAAATGAAATGTATACCTACATTCTAACCACAAATAGTTCCTTGATAAGCAGCAGAAGTTTTGTAAAACTTAGAAAAATTTAAAAACTTCCTAATATTTTATAATTATACCGCATGTGTAATAGATTCACGCTCCAGAGGAACGTAACAGTAAATTTTTTGTCAATTATTTTACAGCAACAACATGCGGATTTTTGTAGAGAAAAGGATACTGCAGCTGTATATGTTATTTGTTCTTATTTTCATTTTTCCAGAATCGGAAAAAAGACTTAAAAATTGCAATTTCTCCGAAATCCCTAATGGTTCGTAAACCAATTCTACACCCTGTGTACGTGCAACTTTGCCACTAACGGTTAAGAAAGTTTTTAAAGGTTTTATAAATGTGTTTTATTAAAATATTTTGAATATATTCTTTATAGATCAATAAAAACTTAAATTGTTTCTTGGACTTGACACCAGGCATATCTTTAGAGAATTGAAGAAACATTTTAAAGTTTTACACGCAGCGATAACTATACGAATGTAAAAGCAGGACTTTTACAAAACTATACCCTTAGGTAATGTACGTAATTATTATATTGCAAACACCTTTTGTTTGAGTTACCCGGTAGTTGAGCAGCAATTTTATTTTAAACCACAACGTAACTCATAAAATATTGACAGACTGTCTGGAACAATAAAAGAAAATTTTTCATTTTGCATACGTGAAACTTAAACAAGCACCGACAGAATTGCAATCTCGAGAACAAATAGAACTTTGGTCAAATGAAATGGAACACCTTCAGTGGCATCATCAATATCTGCTATAAAAATCTAGGTGGTTTATGTTTCGTGGAAACGAGAAAAATGAAAACAATTCTGTTTTTTTCACTATTGCTGGTTTATTTATAGAGATACCGAAAAGAGGGTTTCATCTTCTAAGGCACACTTGTTCGTGGAGCTTTAAAATCCATTTCCAAGTTTCTCGCAGTTTTATAATGTGAATACGCACTTCCTGTTCTTTAATGATGCTTTCTTTCTATATAATTAGAATTTAATTAGTTTGAACACAATTACTATTACGGCATCATTTACAAACAGAATAAACTGCAAGAAATGATTACAAATACTACAACTGAAATTGAAACTTACTACCTCGCGTAGACAAAATACATTATGCGAAGTGAGATACAAACCAATTTTACTATCTGGGGATTCACGTTGTTTGTTTACGATCAGAGTCAGCGTGCAGTAAGTAGTTAATCCTGTAAGGTACAAAAAGAGAAACAGCAACCATTTAATGTTTTTCCAGGCAACTTTTTTTTTATTCTTATCTTTTCCAGAAACAAACTTATCAAGTCGGAAAATCGAATTTAACAATTACGTATTTATGAGATAAATTCCAGAAGTCAACAGTACTAAAACGGAAACTACATCTGTATCCTGTTTGATGTGAAAATTTAATCCTTATACAACATTGTATGCAGTAGGTGTATATGCTGCATTGTCACTTAACTTTGTAATGGAATTGGACAGTATCCATAAAGGAAGTTATTTCGGTTTCATGTCGGATTACATAATTTTCATGCGCTGCATACAAGGAAATTCCTAATGATATTGCTTTTTGTTGGTATACACAGGAATGCTTTTGCAATAGCGGCTATACAAAGTAAAATGTAAATGAAAGTTATTATAACAGCAGCAGTACCTACATATAATCATTATCTGAGGATAACAATAAACACAAAAAGTTGGAGTTGGAGTTGGAGAAAGTTACAACTTCTCTTGAACAACTGCCCTAGGCTAGGCTTGGCAAGCATTTTATAAAAATGTATTTTAGGTTTCCTTAGTCCATTCTTTGTTAGAATGTGGATTAACCAAGGAATAATAGAAGCAAAATTTATACAAACAAAAACCTTCCCTTGGGATTTATATTGTTAGTGTAGCAGACAAATTAAAATTTTACAAACAGTTCTATCCAACCTCATTTTATTACATTTATATTAATAATACATTGGTTGTTTTCAATCTTTGTTCTTAATTTATATTTTCGATTAGTGTAGTGCGTGTAATATAATATTTTTATCAGTGCCCATAACTAACGTTTGTAATTCATTTAGAAATGTTTTGTTGAAAAGGATACAATAAACCTGAAGCTGCAGTTTGTGGTTTCAATTATGCACACTTGTAAACTAGGATTTCTCGGAAATGTGCTCACTGCTTGCTATTAACTATTATTATTATTACTACTAAAGCACTTGAATAATCACATCCTAATGTCAGTTTTCTTTCGCAATTTTAAATTAACTACTTGCTTTTGTTTTTTTGCACAACCACTCTTGACCAATTAATGTTTGTTAGAAATACACACACGGATACTTTCACACCACTTGTCATCATTATTCCATACAGTGTGACGCTTTTATTTTGTGAAGGCGGCAGTGACGATACAGTCTTGTGCTCTAGATCGGGTGAAAGGATTTATTCCTCCACCTCGTCCTTTGGACGTTCAAACAAAGACTAACGGGTAGCTACTGTTGAACAGTTGAAACAGCCTTGCTAGAAGTCTTAGGGAAACATCAAACACTCAGAGGTAAACAAACAGATCTATTATGTACAAGTAGCAGTCTATACAGTGCGTCCCAATTTCGATGCTCACTATTGGGATCTCGGAAATTGTAAGAGATACGTAGTCGGTTAAATTAGAAAAGTTTTGTCTATTTTGGAGATCAGCTTACTTATGCTTTTGTTTTTTCAAAAAAGTTCACGGCTTACTAGATATTTCCTAAAAACGAAATTATCTTATTTTTTTTTTTAAGTAAAAAGCATTTCCCACCTAGTGTGCCATGGCTTTAAACATATGAAAATCATTGGCTTTTGTTAGATAAATTACATTTGTTATGTAACAATTGCTAAAACAAAACAAAAGACGCCTTTAAAATACTTTATTGAGCATTTACAGATAGAATCAACTAAGCATCTAATGCCCCATAAAAGCGTATTTATTTTGTTTTAGCAATTTTAGCATAACAAATGAATTTTCTTGATAAACCTGCACGACTTTGTGTGTTAGATGTCATGGCACACTATGATGAAAAATGATTTTCACTTCATAACTCGGTAAAACAAAAGATTAGCTATGTCAAATCATGTATCACGGAAAAGCATTTAAGGCGTGCAGTTCGGTAATATGGAAATCAAGTAGGCGTTCCACTAGAAAAAATTTGGATTTACGTTTCACCGCCGAAATAAAACAAAAGACAATTGCGAAAATAATTGTAAGTTAGCGTGTGTCATATGATAGTTCTGTCAAAGTCTAATGAACTTTTATTTATTTATTTAATAGTAGTAGAAACGTGTAATTTAATTATTCTTTGCAGCTATGTTAACTTATGATGCTTTATTTTAATATTGTAATTATAATTCTTTGCAGAATAATAAAATCAGTTGGAAAACGATCTTACAAATTAAATTACAAGTTACATACTAAATTAAAAGAAACATGGATAAAACAAAGTTATTTGTGCATATTATAAAGAAAAGTGAAGATGATTTTGAGGTGGCAGGCATATCTGAAGATAAGATACTATGGTGTAAACTCCCAATGGAGTATGCAAATTTGAAAAATCACAAAATATCATTAAAAAAATCAACAATCAAAAGTGCTATGACTGCTATTAGACCAATTAATGGTTATCGCAGAGTAGGTGTAAACATAGATGATGCACTGAAAAAGTAATACTTTGATGAGGAAGGTATCTTGTGTTTTAAGAACCTTCCCTTAGAAGAAATTCACTCGCCAAACACCACTCCATCTTTTAACAGTTTGGAAGAGGAAAATTTTTTAATCAAGCGAATAAAATAATTAGAAGCCAAATTAACCTTGAATGATGAACTAAAATTACATCATGTTGAGAAAAAATTTGTTCTGGCAAAATTCGAAAAAAAACAGAACGCAGCGCAATGGCTTGAACAATTTGAAGCTGAATGTACCAGACATAATGTACAAGATGATACTAGGATCATAGAAATTTTGCTATTTTTCTTGTTAGGTTCTCCTAAAGACTGGTATGAAGCAAATCTTAAAAAGTGCGGTTTGGTAAATTGGAAGCTGTGGAGTGAATCGTTCCTGATAGTTTTTGTAGACGAAGGTTGGTCTAACATAAGGAAAGCTTATAACTTCAAATATTCATGTGGCTGTTTGGTGGATTACGCTCTAACTAAAGAAAATTTATGTCTTGAAGCTGAAGATCAGGGTACAACCTTATTAAGAATTAACATGATTGCACTGCTTCTACATGTACGAGACAAGCTGGATAAAGAAGAGATTACAGGAATAGAAAAACTGTTTATTGAACTACGAAAACTGGATGATGGGTACAACACTAAGAGAAAGGATATTACATCAACCGTAGCACCGCACAAAATAACAGACAAATATGATGACGAAAAGAAGAAACTGCAAGATTCATTTAAGAAACCTTGTTATATGTGTGAGGCTCTGGGTTTTAAAAATCGATATCATCCCACAAACGAATGTAAAAACAAGGAATCCTATGCTACTGAGATAAAAGTAAATTTTCACGAAGCTGAGCCACAAGATGAAGTAGCAGAGATAATGAACATTGAAATTGATGATAGATCTTTAAACTAAAAGGCCCGGAGGGATTGAAGTCATTATTAAAAATAAATGTACTAATTGATAATAACATGAAGATAAAAGCTGTGTATGATAGTGGCTCAAATGTCAGTTTAATAAATCAAAGAGTGATACAGCTTTTAAAATCACGTTTGATAAGACACAATAGAGTTTTTAAGACGATTAATGGGTTCGATTTTTCCTCCGCAAGGGCAAATATTATTTTAAAAATTGGTACTGTAACCGACCAACTTAACACTTATGTGGTAAGGAATAACCAGTTTTCTTATGATTTATTATTAGGACTTGATGTCATAAAGAAGTTTAGACTTCTTCAAAATGAGAATTTAGAGATTTTACAAAAAATTAATGAAGAGAAAATAATTAAATTAGATGATATTGAAAAGAAGACTTTTCAAAATGAATCAGATGATTACTTTGAAGTCACATTTAATGAAAATATAGATGTAAGTAAATTTCAAGCAGATCTTGATCACATAGAAGATAAAAAGAAAAGAATAGAGATTTCCAATTTAATAAATAAGTACACGTGCATGTTTGCTAAAGATAAGTTTCATGTTGGCAGGGTGAGATCCAACGAAGCTGAAATTAAGTTAAGAAGAGACGGATACGTTACTTCACGACCTTATAAATATTCCATTCCAGACGAACAAAAGATTACAACTCAAGTTAAGAAATTGCTAGAAGCTGATCTCATAGAAGAGTCTGACTCAGCCTATGCTTCTCCGGTAACACTTGCCTTTAAAAAGGATGAAGGACGTAAATCAAGACTCTGCATTGATTATAGAAAATCAAACCAATTAGTGGTTCCTGGATCCTTTTATTTTCCAACAATAAACGACGTTATAGATAAAGTATCTAACTGCAAATATTCCACAGCTCTTGATATAAATTCAGCGTTTTGGTGTACCGTGCTGAATATTTTCCTAACCTACAAAAATACTCTTCTTACTCTTGGAATCCCATTTTCTTCTTAATTGTTTAGGTATGTGTACAAAAGCATCTGAACCAAAAATCTCAAGTCCCGAAAGATCTGGTTTAATACCATACCACATTTCAAAAGAAGTTTTGTTAGCTGTATAGCTAGTACTGCTCCTGTTGAGGACATAGACAGCTGTGTTTACCGCTTCTACCCTCAACCTTTTGTCAAGGTTTTTAGACATTATCGTACTTCGAGCTGATTGAAAGATTGTACGATTTTCTCTCTCTATTTTTCCTGCCTGTTCAGGGCAATAGCTCACGGTTGTTTGGTGTCGAATTCCATAGGTTTTTAATAACTCTCCTACCTCTTTATTTCTGAATTCTGTCCCGTTATCAGATCTGAAAACTTTTACTGTTTTATTTGTTTGGTTTTGGCCTACAGCAAACAATTCTTTTGTGCTTCAAAGAATAGACAATCCTAAACTTAATGCAGTGATCTTTCAAAAGCAGAAAGTATTTTGAGTCTAAAACGCTTGGGACTTCCATAGGCCCACAAAGGTCTGCGCTTATTGTATTACAGAGTTCATTGATCTCTGTTGTACTAATTCTGAATGGTTGTCTGCATTGTTTTTCTTGCAAACAATATACGAAAAAGGCATTTTTATCATCTTTAAATTCAATATTTAATGATTTTAATAAGGATCTTACATGTTGGAAGTTCTGATGAGCAAGCGCTCATGCCAATCTTGAATGGATCGAATTCCACTTGCATAACCAGCTAATAAATTATTCTCTTCACAATTTTCACGAGTATCTACTTTCATATTTATGACAAAAAGATTTTTGTTCTTACTTGCCTCAACATAAAGCTTGTCATTCTTTTTAAGGTAGATAATGTCTTCCTCACCTTGTAGTGAATATTCTTTTTCCATACATACACCTAGTGAAAACATATTTAGGTGTAGTTCAGGCACATACAGAACATTTTTAGCACACTCAATTATTTCACCTTCGACAGTTACAATCACCTGTATATCACCTATACCTTTAGCCTCAAGTAGCCTGCCATCTCCAATTTTAACTAAGTTATTGCCTAGTGTACGGAGTATAATATGAAAAGTATTTTATATGTGATGTTATGTGACTATTACATCCTGAATTCAGGGAACATTTTTCTTCAGTTTCAGTATCAGATAAGTAGAGTGCGGATTTTTAAGCATAAATAAACAATAAAAAAGTTCTTAAAAAAGCGTAAAAATTAGAGGAAAACAGCTTAAAAAATAGCACAGAAATTAAAGATAAGTTTAAACTGTGCAGAAAAAAAAAATAAACTTCCAGGTTTTAGGTCTTATTATACAAAGTATTTATTATAAAAGAACAAAAAATGAATTATTATTAGAAACTTTGAACTCTATAATACTTAATTATTATGCACTTTTCTAAATTCTCCATAAGGAAATTTCTTCTTTTATCAGTTAGGGTGTCTTTGTAAAGAGAAAATAGTCTTTCAATGTCAACACTAGTAATCGGTGCATATTTAAATTTTGCAAGTAACGATGGTTCCAAGTCGAAGTTATTGACTATTTCGCCTGATAAAATACTTGCAATGGTCTTTAATCTCGCTAAACCGTCGTTTTTAGCCAGCACGTTCTCAAATTTGGCAAATATTGTTTTTCCACCATCACCACGCACTTTTCCCAATTTCCTTTTAAACTATTGTACAATCTGAATTGCTTCTGTTAGCTTACTTTCTTGTGTTTCAAGTTTGGTGATGGTTTCACTGATGAACTCGTAATTTGCTTTGATGAATGCAAGGTTTTGTTATAGTTACGGATTTTTTAAAATATTTTGGCAGTCTTTAACTGATTGGGATGCATCTTCCGAAAATTCTAACAAAATTTCTTTGAAGCTGGTGAAGTTAATAGCGTAATACACAGCCGCATCCAACCATATTCCCCATCTAGTAATGACCGGTTGTGGTGGAAGCGGAATATTAGGCAGTTTTTCTTTAAATCGTTGTACCCTCAATGGCGCTTTTAAAAAACACTTTTTGCCATTTTTAATTAACTCGTTAACTAGAGAAAATTCAGACCTTACAGTTTCTGCTATTAGGTTTAATCCGTGAGCTACGTAAGTGGAGTGTGTGAGATTACTATACAAAACTTTTACATTAATACCTACTTTTAGCATATATGCAACCGCATCCGTCACCATTAACAGAATTCTTTCAGTTGGGACTGCATTAGGAAGAAAAAAGTTTGCTAGTCCCTCGTTAATAAATCTTGTTATGGTGCTGCTGTTGGTTTTATCTAGTTCTTTCAAATATATTTAAAAATGGCCTGGTTGGAGTAGCTTCATGTAATATACCGATAATGAGACCAGCCACATACCTACCGCACTCATCGGTGGTTTCATCGACAGAAAACGAGATATAATGGTCTCTAATTATATTTTTAATTTCATGAAGGACTGTTTTATAAATTGTATCTAAATAGTTTTTTCGTCGAGTGCTTTCGGACGGTATCGATCTCTTACAATACGTTTCTAAGAATTTTCGAAATGCAGAATTGTCTAGTTTTCTGAAAGGAATATTTGCCGATATGAAAGTATTGCATAAATCAAAATAAAAAGTTCTTTCTTCAGATCGAGTAGAAGATCCAAAGGCAACTACTTCTGAAATAGTTTGTTGTTTCAGCTTATTTTCATTTTCCGCTCTTCGTACATTTTCCTTGTGAATAGCGGTCTTCGTATGTTGTATTACATTATACTTTTTGTTGCACTGGATCTATTAAAACGAGCATTAAGGAATATTATATTTAAAATCTAATCTACTCCTTGCCGTTTGACATATACTCTGCAAAATAGTCTACTACCATCCAGCCTTATTTCTGGTATATTTTTAATCCACTCTTCTACACTCGTTTTAACTTTTGGCGTTGTAACACAGTCTTATTTTATTAAAAACAGAAGACAACACAAAAGATTAAGTTATAATAAAATGAAACGAAACTTTTTCAATCTACCAGCGACATTACATACACGCACGATACCAACACTTTAAGTAACCCAGTAAAACTGAAGCATTTGTCAAATAAATCTTAAAACCTATAAGAACTAACTGTTTTCACAGCTTATCCTAGGGACAAAGAACTGTCGGGACAATGTGTAACGGCCCCGACAGGCTCCGGAACGGTGAGCGTCCAGATGGTATTCAATACATAACGGTAAATAATGATATTTTAAGAAATCCTTGAAAATATTGTCACGAAATTTACCGTAAAAACAAAATGTTTAAAAAAATAATGTAGACAATTGCTGCCAGAGAAAGAATTTATAGAAAGTATTTTGAAGAAACAGAAAATAAATATACTGTAGACAAGAAAAGTGTAAGGATATTATGATTTTTTTCTTGAGACTGACAAAAAATGCACAAAATAAGCATTATTCTAAAAAATAGCAAAAAGTTCCAAAAAAAGCAAAAAAGCATTATGAAAATTAGTTAAATGATTCCTCTAATTGGATTCGCACTTATTTCAATTTTTTTTTGTACTGCTATTAATATCTAAAAAAGCATTATTCCTATAAATCCGCACTCTACAGATAAGTTTTCATTGAGCATTCTCATACCTATTAATGCAATTCTATGAGGTGCTTTAGTCCTCTGTTGTGGGAACATTGGCGTTTGTGCAAACTTACTGTTTTTAGTTGAGTGATTTCTTTTATAAGTAGAATATGAATTAGACGATTTATTATAATTAGTATTATTGTTTTTGTTGCGGAAAAAACAATTCTCTGATTTATGATTGTCTTTCCGACAAATGACACAAAATTCTTTTCTGCCATACAGAGCTATATTATCGCTATTATTTTGATTTTGCATTCGCTTTTCCTCAGTCATTAGCCTGGATGTTAAATTATTTAGATTTTGATTAGCAGAAGGGACACTGTCTCTCTTTTTCCACCTTTTGTATATTTTGTGATTTTCATCTTCTTCTGGTTCGGTGTTTTGAATATCGTCTTCCATACCTCAGCGGCCGATGAAACAACTTTAATATGAAATTTCCACGTATTCCAATTTTCCGCACCTTTAAGCATAACGAAATTAGTTTGTCTAGCCATTTCAGTTTTATTAATTTTAATTTTTAACTTGTATTTTAATTTTAACGAGCAACAAACATAATCTCGCAAAATTGAAAAACGAGTTTTAATTGTTTTTAATTTTTAACGCTTCCGAACCACTTTTATAATTTTCGTTAAAGTTTATAACAACCACGGATCTGCTATCATGTTAGAATTAATTATTAGGATGAATTGATTAAAGTGAATAAAGTAAAATAAAATATATTTAGTTTTAAATGTGCTTTTAATCGAACACAAAATAACACATGCACACGGCACATTTATATTATGTCAAATTAAATTATTTTCATACTGTTATCCACCAGATAATTATAATTAATTATAATTTTCTCAACAGAAACTAGCCGCCAATTTCTAGGATAGGTTAAAGTGCTAGATTTTGATGACGGCAAGTCATCACATGTTGTCAAATACGTCTTGGATATCGACAAAGATATTAGATGACTTATTGCTTGAATAGCAACAAGTGTTGGGAGCTGAATCAGCTACCGAATAGACTTAGAGTCGCTGGGATCTTTGTCTGATACCATAGAGGAAATAAATATTGTAGGCCAAGTACGTCGAGGGGAAAGAAGGGCAAGCATAGACGGTGCTGCCCTCTTCAACTTCTCATTATTGCACCAGATTATTTCTAATTCTAAGAAATTATATCTTGCTATAACTGACAAACGTCTCAAACGATTATATTAAAATTTCTGTTGTGTATATTTTTTTCGGGGAAATTTCTGGCGATAAAAACTTATTCGTAAACAAAATATGTAAACACATTGTAAAAATAGGATTGAATTACATTTAGCCACTGCGGTGTTCTTTATTATTTGTAGAATAAACAACCTACAAGTTTTTGTTTTATTGCAGTATAGAATTTAAATGGAGAACAGAATTATACATTAAGGAGCGAGTTTTCATAAATATAAATGTATAAGAGAAGGATGCAAAATTGAATTTTATCACTTTTAGGCATGTTCGTATTGCTAATACTTTTATTTCATTTATGTCAATCATTATGTGATATTACAGTATAAAAGCCGTTTTGAGAAACAACGTATTTGCTATACGGACGCCAGCATTTTTTATTTTAAAGATTATCAAATTGACCATAAATTATTAAACGAAGCAAGATTTAAATTCACTAATGTATGATTGAGAGCGTTCTGATTTTAGTAAACAATACGTGAAATTTTAAAACGCAATGCCATTTAATTCCCATTATTTGCTTTCTCTGCATGTCTTGTCAAATAAATACGCTAATGTATGTTATACAGTGTCCGTAAAATAAAAGGTGATTCATAATAAATTGAGACACGAAGTTAATTGGCTTAAAAGCAAAGTAAATTGAAATAATTGAAGACCTTTGCTGTTACGTCAGGAGTGTGACTCATCGATTCTATAATTTTCAAGTTTGAAAGAAACAAATGAGAAAAATTTAATAGTTTATCTACATTAGTTCAAAATTTCATTAGATCAATGCTTCTCTAGTAAAGCAGACGTAGTAGTACACTTCAAAAAAAAAGACTATTTACAAAGTGGTAAGAAACATTACGGAGACTACAGAAAAAGATAATATATTGAAAATTCATAGATATCTAACAATCCTTTTACAATCCACTTACAAAAATCTGCTGCAGAATATAGCGGTATTAGATGAATTCAATTTTTCGGAAGAGGAAAGTCTTTGTAGCCACCAAGCAACGCAATTTTCTTCTAAGAATATGCAAAAATCTCGATAACAAAACACATTCTTAGTGTCGATTTCAGTAATACTCCTGTAAATTTGGGGAATTATGAAGTAAAGCTACTACGACTATTGTGCATGAGCAAGTCAGTAGGTTCTTTGAAAGAGTGATAGTGATTACAGCAAGGAACACTTGTTTTCAATGGTCAAGCCAGGCAACTTTATGACGATTGGGAAGACAAAATCAAAATCATGATGGCCAATAGGCTTAGGTCTTTTTGACCTATTGAAATTTGGTAATCAGGTAACCAGAACGTTCCACGCGATCAACGAATAGAATAGGATGAGTTTGATAGCAAACTTGCTACAAAACTCTTATGATACTATGTTAGGGACGGTCGGAGAGAATTATGGAGGGATTTGCAAATCGGTTTCGTCGTCTAACCGGTGCTGCTGTTGCAAAAGCAATCACGATGAGCGCGCCCACTTGTACTACGAGTGTACCGTTGCAATTGATAAATCAAAGAACGTCATGCTTTTTTATTGTTGTTGTTCTATTTCTATTGTCTAACTGAAAACAAAACAAGAAGGATAATTGCCACCTCGTCCCAAAAGGGTAAAGACTCAGCTGTAATACCAAATTTGAACAAAATCGCATCAGTAGTTTTTGAATCATAGAAAAATAAAAATAAAAACCTTAACTTTGAAGACCTCTAACTTCTTTAGAAAGGATTCGCAAGATTCATATATTGTATCCCTCTCTTTAAAAAGGAGTTTTGCTGAGATCAATCGAGATTGATTCTCTAAAAAAAATTATTTAGCAGCGCTGTCGGTGAAGGGTTCCTGGACGATCGCCAGCGAACATCAATTTCTGTAATGACAAAGCCAATACTTTTAAATTCTTTTCTTGATGTTGGCAGCGGATAAGTCTTGTCCCAGAAAACTCAAGCGCTTTGTAAAGTTTGAAATAATAAAATTAATTAGCTACTACTTTTTCAATGTTAAAAATGTTTTCTGTCGCCATGTTCTGACAATTCTTCCCGCCTCGAACATTTTAAGATGACGCGGAAAAACGGGAATGTTTTAGGCATGTAGCTAGAAATAGTAGAACTAATTAAGGGAATGTAGCAGTGTTAGGAAAATGTTGGCAATATTTTAGGAAATATAGGCAATGACTCCAGCATTGTCGAGGTTGTAAAGGGAATATGCCGGGAATACGAGGCAATGCGGTAGTACTTGGGAAATGCTTCTGTATATGGTAGTAGATGTACAAAATCTAAGAAGTATCAAGTCCTTTGTGTATACCCTACATTTGACGATGACGCTTCTACTTTTATACTTTAATGGTTTTTAAATGAACGCTTTGCAAAATATTTCCTTATCCATTCAAGCATCGATCTCTTTGACCTTTTGGGACATTTTCTATACATCTTGAAACTTCATAACTGTTGAGCTTATAGCAAATTTCATTTTTGTGACTTTTTTTATTCCTTATAAGTCATGGTCTATATTATATTGGACTGTACTTGGTGAAGCATTCACCATCTTCTATCAACGAAAACAACAACTCCGTCATTTCTACAATTCTTTTCTTTCGGAAACATCTAAAAAAATTCCCCAGTATGTAAAAATTTATGTCTTTTCTTTGTTTTTTTTTACCTCTTAACCTATCCGATTTCCATGAATTTCTAGACTCGTTAACTCGTTTAACTCGACAGTTTTAGAATTTTTCCATTTATGAAGAAGCTAACACTATGGAGCTTTTAAACTATTTTCGTGTATTTTTCCGAAACATATCAAAACGAATCCAAAAGAATTCTATAATAATAATTGGTCGTTAATTGCTAGACATGTATTCTCGAAATTAGAACCAACACTTTAAAAAAATCTGCCTAAGTTTTGCGACCTTTGATAAAAAGAAATCTTTTCATCGGAATTTTAAAAATACCGAAAATCACTCTCTCGGCAGACTAGATCCAGACAAAAAACGATCGGTTTAAACTCATAAAGAACATGTCAGCTATTGCCAAATTTTATGATAATCATAAGGACAAAAAAGTCCTATATTGTTAGATATTTTGTCGCAATAAAAATTCCAGAAAGCACACTTTATGGTATTCGTATACGAGCTCAAAAAGTTTATGACGCAAAAAAATTACAAGGATCTGGAATACCTTCCATAATAATGTTACCGAAGGAAAAAGAAGCTCTTGCAAAAGTGGCTCGCCGTAAACTTGAAATTAGTCTTCGTAAACTTGGGCAAATATACAAAATTGCACCGAAATTATGTCTGCAATATCTCAAGAAAGCCAGGCGTGTCTTTGGTTGCTAGAAAATAAGCTTTTAAAACAACATTTTACTGAAGTTAACGAAGACAAATTCTATCTTGCAAGAACATTAGTGATATTTTTCTGTCTGGTCTTCCAGATCCCTTTACTCTTTTCTGTATCAGTTCGTATACAAATACCATAAATTGTGCTTCTTGGAATTTCCATTGCAAAAAAGTATCTAGAGGTATTTTTTGTTCTTATGAGTATAATAATTCATAAAATTTGGCAGCGCTGATCTTGATCGAAAGTAGTTAGTCCATGACTGAGAGCATTAAAAATGGTTTCGTTTGCAAAAAACTCAACGGTTCTACATAAACTTTTGTACACAATTCGTGGGATACACTATTATCGCACTCACATGTTTAGGCAAAACTCAGGCTAACGCCCTCGTTTGCGCAATTTCCATATTCGTGCTATAATAATGTGTGTATCCCACTTATTGCGTAAATAACTATTACTTTGTTTTTAATATAGAATAGATCAAAATTAAATCTTAGCAAATCAATTCGTTATTGAAATCACAAAATTGTTTTTAAGAGTACTATTTTGAAAAAGAAATACATAAGTAAACAAAAAAACTTTCTAAACGTCTAAACTGGAAATACCTGCATATATGAAGTGATTTATAAGAAAACACTTTTTATGCTGCCCGGCCCAATAATACACGGGAAAGTTTCATTTCTTAAATTCGAACTACCTACAAACTACGTGTTACAAGTAGTATTTACATATAGTAGAAGTGCAGCGTTACAAAAACAAGCCGTAAAAAACAAACATAATATATTGTAGTCTAACAATAACTAAATCATTTATTAACTAGAATTTAAAGAAAAGTTTATTTTTATAAATTAATGTACTTTGAATTATTTCTGCAGACGTTCAAAATGATAATTACAAAATTTAGCTTTAATAAAAATATCAAGCTCTAATTCTTAGTTTAGTCTTGACCGTTCAAGCCCTTTAAGGAATAAATAATTAAGAATTTTATTGTATACCCTCAAATGTATCAGATTTCATTCATTCGTGTTTTGACTGAAATGCAGCTGTCATTACTGGCAACATAAATACCTTTTTTTTGTTTTATAATGACCGCAACAACACGAAGAGGTATTAAGTACGTCTATTCTACAACTAAATATTTTTCGTCTGTTAAATGTATTGTAAACTGTAGTTTTAGGTGCGAAAAAATGCTGTTAAACTTTTTGTACCGTCCTATAGATGGCTAAGTATATCGCCACCTACTATACGGTACGTTTTTGGGTTACATTTAAAACATTGTAATTGTTTCTCTACTTACATTAATTACTCTATGCTGATACCTAAAGATTGGTGATCAGCTTCCTTCTTTTCAGCGTTGGGGGAAGTAACCAAAAACTTGGCTGCGATATTAAGGTTTTGCCCATGAATGCCGTTTTTTTTTAGAAATCTTTTCATATTTGATTTGTTGTCTGACGTCAGAATTTGCTGCAAGGTTCTCTACAATTATCTTCAAATTTTTTTGTACTTTGTATCTTTGTGTGACCGAGTCGATTTGTGAAACCATCCTGCATGCATAGTTTTCCACTTGCAAGTCTATATACTACTGTATGTTAAAGGTTGCCTTCAAGGTCATTTTGGATGAAGTGTTTCCAAGATTTTAGTTGCCGCTTTTTGGCATTTTTTTTTGTCTTTGCGTGCGTGTCTACTCTTCTGCTTTTTAGGTTGTCATTTTGCCGTACAGGTTTACCAGGAAAATGTTTCTTTTTGGTAGGGTCTCTCGTCGGATTCTTCGTAGACCGGTTATTAATTGAGTGAGCAACCGGGTTATCTACAAATGAATTTTCGTTGGCTCCTTAAGAAATTTTTTCAAAACGCAGAGTTTTGAAAAGTTTGAAGTTTGTTAGATTTAGTACTGTCTGAGTTTTTTTGTATCTACCTGTCTTTGCAATTTATATTAATAAAATTGATCGTTTTGTAAAGGTTGTGTTTCTAAATATTAATTTTTTTGTTAAAGGGGCAAAATAAGGTTCCTGTTAAAGTGGTTACGCTGAAACCGCTCACAAAAGTAACCCGTTGCTTACAAGTTTCCATTTTGATTTAGTAGGAAAGTTAGTAAACTTATCAAAATGTATGAATTGCTTCATAACATTAAGTACAGCTACAGCTATTTTTTTCTTTTCATCTGGAAGTAAATAATTCTTATTGCATCAACCCCGCCAAGTGTAACAACCTTTATTGTCTTTGGCACGGCTTAACGAAAGTGCAACTGCAATTCTTAATTCTTTTTAGTCCTATAGTAAGAGGGCGATGAGGATAAGTTCCGGCTGAAAGTATTACCCAGCAGTCCCAACTCCAGATTTTAGTTTGTTAAAAAACAAATTCATCAAAAGATTTAGTAAGGATATGCACCTGGCTAGATTACTCAAGTGGGTTAGTAAAGTCAGACTGGATTAATATTAGGATTGACTATAATAAACTTTTTATACTTCTAATCAGAAAACGCTGACTGAAGTATAAATTGCTATAGTAGAGTTTCAGACTCACTTACGGGAAATTTACGCATAATTTACGCGTATGGAATGCGCTTTATCCAGAGACAGCCCTAAAAACTAAAATATTTGTGCTTTAAATGTCTGTATCACTAAAAGATTTATATCATAGCTTTAAAAAACTTATTTTTCAATTCTGATAAAAATCATTTATTGGACAATTTATATTACTATTAGTACCTATAAGTTCTATTAGAACTTTTTGTGATGTTTGTAATAACCAGACAGAACTTAAATAAATAATTTCTGGCACATTTTATAAACATGTTGTGGTCTGTGTTTTTGAAACTAAATGTATTCCACTTTAGTGTTTTAATTTTTGGCATGGAATAATATGGTGTTAAAATAAATTAAAAGTAAACAACAATATACAAAACAAACGTAGCGGATTCCCCTGCAACACCCAGCAGAATTGTGATCTCGAAAACCTCCAGGATAAAAAATTTAGGTTTGAGAGTTCTGTGCCACTCTTCAATTAGTCTCATTAAAAGGTCAAATTCAGATTAAACTTCCTTCCTTAAACTGTGGGTATTCTCTTATTTGATTTATAATTAATGATGATAGATAATGACATATTGAGGCTGCAGTATAGTAGATTAGGAAATAGATGCCAATTAAATATGAATTACATTCTTAATTGTAAGTTTTTATTCACATTTTGAATTGTTGTACACTTTTTCAAATATTATTAACTGCACAGTCTTAAAAATGTAAAGAGTTAAGAAATATTAGCGTTAAATCAACGTAAAATGAACCCTCGATTAATCACTGTCTCTCTAATTTATTATCCGCGTCGACAAATTCACACCACACAACCGTCATAGTAGTTTGCGCTATCTTGCATCTTTACAAAGATTGGTACCAGATTACCAATCACTTCTTGCATGAATACAAGAAATTAAAGAATGGTAACTTTAGGTAACTTAGGATAAGATATGCGATTTTTTTTATTTTACTATAAAATTAAAGCTAAAAGTAAACTGTATTTACATGAAACACTTACTTGATTTTGATACCATTAAAACATTTTATAATGATATCTTTCTTATTCTATAAAAATCGATTGATGTCATGGTTTCCTCTACAAACACATACTGGTATGATAGATTTTTTAATGCCAAATACTAGAACTACTTATAAGTCGGCAGTAGTGATCACCAAGCAGTAGTTGAATAATTTAAAAGAATTTATTAAACAGCGACCAAGATTCATGAAACACTTTATTTATGTTCAACTACTATTTGCTTTTAGATTGTAGAAAACGAAGACAACAGCAACATATCATTTTAGAGCAAGATTGAGATAGCGCTCCGAGCACAGCTCTGTGACCAAAGTGATAAAAATACGTTTGGTTTGCAAAGTGGACCCCATTGGATTCGAATGGGGGCAGAAGGCATACTCCAAGTATCTCGACCCAATTGTCCGTCATGTAATAACCTTTAAAAAACAATGGAATAACTGAGCGGCCGTAATTCTGACAGTATTTGATGCCATTTACGATATCACACCTGTAAATAAAAGAACTGACTAGAACAGTTTAAGTCAAGCAAAAAAGAATCTAACGGTTTCTAGAAAAACAAAAACCAGGCTGGTAGTCTTACCGGGTTAACAAAAAGGCCTACAGGTACAATGTGGCGCATGATCTATATAATAGAAATCCAAAACACCCTAGCAGACTGTATTTTAAATGACAAAAAACTTATATCAACAAAAAATTATCCAGCAGTAGCTAAAGTTTAAACAAAGGATAAAAGCCTCATTCACGAGCTTGCCTCAGAAAACTACGACGTTATTAGTGATACAAAAGAAGGGCTAGAAAACCAATAGCGCTCTATAACAGTAAACAAAATAATTAAGACCATAAATTCAACATAATCTAATGCTGCTGATCCAGATATATTAACGATTAAGAATATTCGGGAAGCGCTTTTGAGGAAACCAGAGCTCTTGTTCAACTGCTTCTTAATAAATTTGTTCAACAAGATATTAACCAGAGCCTATCTAGCCTTGCATTGTATCCTCACCAAAGAAGCTTTCTTCTCGCGGACGAAATGTTTTTAAATACCAAAAATGTCAAAACTGTCATCAAATCGCGGGAAACAGCAGGTAAGTCATACTATATCGTTAGCATTGATCTAGCTTAGGTTTTCGATAGTGTCGTGTTGATAGAAAAGGCATTCCACTACTTTAATATCGAAAAACATTTTAAAGGGGTAGTTACGGATAGTTAGACTAAGACAAAAACCAAAATGCAAGTTGGCGACTTTGCCACAAACTGAATTAATATGGAACGAGGGGTTAAACAAAGCGACTCCCTACCGCCTCTATTATTCAATCTGAGAGGGGTGTTGCATAAAACTTGACATAGCGACAATTGTTAGGCGACAATTACAGGGCGACAGTCAAAGCCAATTTTTGTTGCGTAAAAATTTTGGCGATTTTTTGACAGGCCACTGAAATTGTCAAATCTTGATAGGTGCCTGTCATCTCCAGTGGCAACAAGTCAATGAACCTCAGTTTAAGAATCCCTTTTCTCTTGCAACAATTAACCGTTAAAGTCATTAAATAACTTATTTTTCTGTTGAATTTTAATTTCAATTTGCGAAAATGGAATTTGCCAAAATAACAATACCAACACGAATTAGAAAGAACAAACAAATGCTGTTCGGCAGGTTTTCCGAAAAGTTAACAAAAAAAGACCAAGACAAGAAGTGGGAGGAGATAACTGTCGAAGCTAAGTCTCTTGGGGTTATCGG
>VTPC01006480.1:9837-21457 GCA_011009095.1 Ignelater luminosus | reverse complement strand
TCCATTTGGCATTTTGAACTTGCATCAGTTCTGAAACAAGAATTTTCTTAATGCAATTAGTTTACTTTATGTTCATTTGTTTGTTAAAAATATTACTACGTTCCTTCTTTTTGTTTTTTTTTGTTTCGCTTTTATATGTGTTTGAGCTGTTAAGACTGTTAAGTCTTTAGTTTATAGTTTCTTCTCCTCAGAATTCTAAGTAAAGTTTTGTCATGGCATACGGTTTCAACGAGTATGCAGACATGTATTTGATATAAGGGGAATGCTAAAACAACTTTAAAGCTGCTCAAATGTTATAAGCGCAGCGATATCCAAATGGAAGGCATCCTGGCGCAAAAGTTATTAGACGATTACATCAACGGCTACGCAAAACTATACGTATCGAATCTACATCTTCAGCAGGCAGAGGCCGCCTACGAAATGTACTACTGCCACTGGTAATAAAAAACATTTTAAACTCTTTCGATAATGATGCACGAATGCATAATGTTTGCCATAGTAGTATTCATAAAACTGTAAAGAAGAATGGTCTATGCCCACATCACTTTCAAAAGGTTCAGGCATTGCTTTCCGAAGTTTATCCGCATTGTTTAAGATTCTGTTGATGGTTAAATCGACAATAATATGCTAGCAACGTTTACACAAAATGGGATCTTTAATGTTCACAACATACATCTGTGGACTGATGAAAACCCTTACGCCATCCATTAGCACAGCCATCAATTTAGATTCAGCGTTAATGTATGGGTTAGAATGATTGGAAACGGTTTATTTGGGCTTCATATTTTACCTTTGAGATTAAATGCAACTAATTTCATAGACTTTCTCGAAAGTAATCTTTTAGATTAATTGGGCGATATTCCGTACGCCGTTAGAAGAGACATGTTGTAACGGTTACTTTTTCCGTCACCTTTACATGAGGGTTGATAATCCGTGATTTCGGGGTGTCCTCGTATTTTTTATTACCTTTATTTGGAAATGAGATTAATACTTGTGCCTTCATGCCTTTTTTTAGTTTGAATGTTTCTTTGTAAATCAAGCTTGAGTTGACGAATTGCTGGTGTTATTACTATTCGGTGCGGACGCAGGGTACAGTTTTCCGACTCTTTAATAAATTTTCATTTCGAGGGGAAAAATTTAAATGGTTCTTGGAGGAAGGCCTATTCTATGTAGGGAGCTTTAGTATTGAGATCCATTTAATCTATGGTATTTTTTCGCAATTTTCTACTTTTGTTATTTTGCTAAGCGGATTTCCGGATTATCATCTCTTATTTTTAGAAATTTGTTCGAGTAGCTAATTTGTCTAGTTTAGTGGAAACCGCTTCGGAGTAGTGGCATGTTGAGGTACGTCCTAGCGGGGATTGGAGAAAGAGGTTGGGATTTGTGCCCGTCGTTTCGTCCGCTCTCGTCATCTCGTGCGGATATTGTAAAGTGAAAAGCCTAATCTTTGGGGTAAGAAATATTTTTTTCTTGTTTCCTTTTCGGAAGGTGATAGGGTTGTTCTCTTATCCAGCTTTTCGGTGAAGGCGTTTGTCTGTACCGCCAACAAATTGATAGAAGCTGTGCTTGTGGTTCTTCATTGCGACGACTTCAAATTTGGAGAATTAATTTTACGAGAACGCTCATCCAGAACCAGACTATTTCCTGTTAGATGAAGATAATCGATTTACTTCTGTTTGGGATCAACGGCGTCAACCGTGTTAAATTCTTCTCTGTTAAAATTTATTAAGTATTTTCACCGAATATTAAATTTACCAGATTTAATTAAACTTTAATTGCAGTGTAGATTCAAACATAATCTTCCTCTAATAGAAGTTAGTTAACGGTAATTTTTAATACAGTATGTGATTTTGTTCATTTTTATGCATAGGCGATAAAACTATTCGTAAATGCTACATTTTATGTTTGGATTATACGTTTAAAACTTTAAATCTAATAAATTTTCGGTTGATTAACTTCAATTGGGTTTATTTCATTTACTGTTTATTAGCATTTTTTTTAATATAATAAAACTTTGTGGTACATTTTTTCTTTATGTAAAAAGCCACCGGCATCTAATATTGTTGGATTTCTTTTCATTTTAAATTTTTTTTAGTATACGTATTGCAAGATTTTGATGTGCTTTATTGCATGTACGATATAACCTAAGTATGCTCACCTAAGGCAACCAACTGAGTTTTAGCTGACCTCGGGCCATGAGATCCGAGTTTTTTATGACATATACTTGTAACGCAAGGTTACGTTACAATGTGGTTCCAAATGGACCGAACTCCGGCGCATTGGGGTGTTCAAACGAAACAGTGGCTAAACGAAACATATCCAGAAAAATGGATTAGACGCGGTGGTCCAGTAGCGTGATCTCCGAGAAGTCCAGACTTAAACCCATAGGACGTCTTCTAATGGGATACGTTGAACACTCTGGTTTATAGTACATGAGTTAATTCAACAAATATATAATATCATGTTGCAAAATATGAAAGCAAGCATATTAAGCCGAATTAGAAAATGCCAAGCACTGTTAATGGTGCTCACATTGAAAATTTATTATAACACTATTTCCACTAATATAATAAAGTAATAAAACCATTTTTCATAATTACATGAAAAAATCCAAGAAGAATTTTCTTCCGGTGCTGTTTCTCGTCTTGTTGAGGTTTTTTTGTTTCGTACTGCATTATATTGCAAGAATACATGAAGTAAAGCAAGTCTTAATTTTTGTATTTTGTGCATATTGTAATGAAATAAAAAATACGAAACATGTTTTAAGTTGAAATTGATTTTTTTTAAATTTTATCCAAAGCTTATTTTAAGAAATCTGAAATAACATTATGCAGTAGTTTCGTAAAAATGCTTACTGTTATCATAAGATTTGCTAGCACGATGTCTGCTCGAAATAAAATGGACAGAAATTGACATCAATAAATAATTTTGTTGCTAGGAAACCGTTTATGAAAACCATCAGCTTTCTAAACAGCACTGTTAGAAAATTCTATTCATACGGTGTTGTCAGGTCTAAAGATTTTTAATTGACCATATTTCGAAAACTATGGATTTATAGGAAAAATTGTATTTATTATAATGTATTCTAAAAATAGTGACCCTAGATTTGGATTTTTGTTTTATTATTGATCAGAGGTAATAGCAAAGTGATTATATCACGCCGTCAGGCGTATAATTGCTTATTAAAGTAATACTTAATTGATAACTAGGTAAAATTCTTAATTAAATTGATTAATTTTATAATGATTATATTATAATCATCTAAATACTAAATATAAACATGCGTTTAAAAAATAACTCAATCCTAGTTATCAATGCAAAATAATACGGTTGTCGAAGCGAAATTTTCAGATTTCCCTTTTGGGTTAAAATGTCGCTATCATTAAAAATCAAGATTTGAAGTGCATAACGTGTTAAAACTGTAAACAAAGTTATGCAAGACTGAAGTTTGGATTAATCTCATGTCCCTAGAAGATGAAATACCCTGTATACATAATCATTTCTAATAGTACTTATTTGTTTTTCACCTACTGTATAACTTTCAAACGAACACGCCGCCTTGTTTATTCTAAAGAATATCTCTGCGTACTACAAGTCTTATTAATTAAATTGCATGTTCTTTAATTACAGTGTAAAACACTGCACTATTGAATTCAGATTGTATAATTTAAACTGTAGAGTGCAACGTAGGCTATAATATGCCTGTTCCTGATACGATGTTACAAAACAAGTTTAGTTTACAAAATTAAATCACTTTCATGATAATTACAATTTCACGAGAGCGCATTGACAATTTTAATTGTGATTTTAATGGTAAGCTGGCGCTGTGCAAAATACATACACTTTACTGTCTACGAATCTGATTATAAACGTTTATAATACATAAATTAATGTAGGAAAATCCAGAAATTATAATCATAATAGAAAATCGATTTCAGGGCTCCATATAGTTATGTAGACTTATGGAAACTTAACAGAGATAAAATGTTTTATTTTTAAGCCGAACTACTATATACAATTACTAACAGTAAAATTAACGTTTCACAAAGAAATAAAGAATTGATCTTGACTTACCAGTTGGCAGCCTTGAGTATGAATAAGTAGCACAAAACTATCTGATGACTAGAAGAAAACTTCCAATAAACAAGCGATAAACTCCATCAATTAAAACAAAAATGTACGTTGGCGGCATGTAAGAGAGCCTTAAATAATACTATAATGCTCGAGCAGATAGTACGTATACCACTAATTCAAATAACAAAATCAACAAGATACTTCCTAAGATGGTAATTTATAGAAATTTAATTATTCGACATTATACAGAACAACAGTACAAAACTAAACAAATACTAAGTTGAAGCTGCCCAAAAAATAAAGCAATTGAACAAGGTTGTTGCCAAATGGTATTTGTACGTCTCATCCGTTGTTTTTACAAAAGACTATAATACAGTAATACTCCAAAGGCAGTACCAATATCAATCCTGATCACTACTAGAACTTGAGAAGTACCACTCTGCCTGTTACCCCACATCTTCCTCGATTTAATAGCTATTTGACACTACGCTAAATTTTGTGGAAATTTTATAAAAGAATTTGTACAAAATTTTTTTGGAAATTTTTGGTACGTTGTTGTAGTACTAATGCATATTTTTTACAAAACTTTTGATGTGAACGTGCGCAGTATCAATCTATTTGCAGCTGTTTGCAGTGACCTTTAATGAGACTTGTAAACATAACGTCAAATAATAGGGAAGCATGCACGTGCAGATGATCAGCTAACACATTAACTGCCCATTTTCTGTAAGAAATTTACTAATTTCTAGAACCTGTTCTATAAAAATTTTGTTGCCAAAAATCTCTACAAAAACTTCTATGTAAACTCCGTTTGCAACGATCAAAAATTTTTGAAAAGTTAATTTGTACAAAAGTCTATAGAAACTTTAGCATAGTGTCAAATAGCTTTAGAAAACCTTAGGCTTCTCAGGCAAGTAAAAACTAAATATACAACTACTCATATATCAAAAGTAAAACTCCTCGCACAACAAGATTAAACAAAACCTGCTCAACTTCTCTCAAAGCACGAGAGGCATATGAGGTGGTCTTACGGCTGAACGGAACTGTTGTCAAAACACACAAGAGCGCAAATGACCTCAACTACAAAAACCATCAGCACACCCAAAAAGAGATAAAATCGGAGTTGTTCAACCTGTGAATATTTCCGCCAGTAGCACTGAAGCGTTGTAATGTTCTAAACTAAATCCAGGTTCATTACAATCTGTGATAGGAGTATGAAAAAAACTAAAGAAAATACGCCAATAATACACTTAGGTAGGAGAAATCATTGATGGCATACTTAGTAATTATAGCACTGTGCTGCTCTTTACCGTTTTACGTTTAATTCTGTATAAAATCAAATTTTCTAAAATTTTATACATTAATGATTTTATAAGAACTTAAACTTGCAAAGATACCCAAAAAAGCCAATTGTGAAACTTTCCCATTAAAAGGAGATTGAGTTAAGCAATAATACTTTGTGATTGCAATAGGAAATTTGACAACTGACTTTTTTGAATATTGTTGCAAGTCTATGTGGTTATGTTGTTCTGATTAATGTATAGAATTTGAGAAAATGTAATTTGATATAGCAGTAAACGCAAAACAAAGTTTAGAATTTTGAAACGCACCAATGACAAATCAAAACGTAGATCGACACGCCAACAAAATTTCATTGGTCAATAGTTGATAGTGATAGACAGTATAAAGCAAGGTCATTGTGATTTTGTATGTGATTGGTATACTTTTGAATTTTCAAAATAAAGACCTTATATTATATAAGACGTTTATGATGATGCTGAACACTGCTAAGTTTACTACATAAGTTTAAATAGTGGATAGCAATGACAAGAATCTCACCATCCTAATACGTGGAACTTCTTGATTTGTTTCCGACTAATATTTGTGCAGGTATAGTATATTTCACCGAGAAGTTAAAAATACTTTGTTGTGTTATTTTAAAAAATTAGGTTTCTCCTGCACATAAATACCGCTTAGAAGCCGCATTGTATTTATTAATTCTGCCACGTCGTATTTTTTGCGATAACCTTCTTACAAACTCATCCTATATATAACAGCCCTTACACTCTGAAAGTAAGAATTTCAAAGATAAAAACATCCTTAAATTATAACTTTGCTTTCATTTTGTGTAGGTCTAAGCAGAAGAAACTTCAAGTTGGTTAAAGGAAATGTGTAGGTGTTTTAATGTATATAAAAATTTTGCATCTCTATCTTTTATTGAAATTACTTTAAAAGTGTCAGATACAGACAATTTATTGCAAACAGTGGGGTGTGAATATTCTTTCTTTGAGGGGGTCATATTTCTTGTAAAACCTACTTTTTAATTATCCAATTGAAACTGTGTGACTGTCTTAACCTCAATTATATGTCTTTGGGCTTTATTGGTCTAAAGGTAGGGAGATCATGCTTTATAAACCCTATTTCTTGATTTTTAGTTTAGTTTTCAGAATATTTAGAGTAGAAACTTTGTCTTGTTAAGTCCAAACAGGGAGGGCAGTTTAACTATACGTGACTGGTTTCTCTTTGCAAGAAGGGTTCCGTTTTCAAAATTCTATTGCCTTTCTCCTTCGTACCTATCGTGAAAGTTCGCTATAGAGTGCGAAACTTTCGCTCTGGTCGCAACAGGTATAAACCAACTCATCTAATAATTCTCGGAAATCAGAATGCTATCATACATTATCGCAAACCAAATTCGGTATTAAGAACCCATAAAGATCCACACTGCAGAAGCCACAAGCAGATTTTAAGAGAATTAGTTATATGTGTACCAATATATAAATATATAAAAGTATAACTGCAAGTCTACCGTGAGGGCATTTGCTATTGTTCTATTCAGCTGTTATGACGCTAATAAGGTTATAAGAGAAACACTTGAGGAAGTACACTAGTATTCTATTTATTTTATTATTTCCCGCACCACAAACAACCTCGGGAATCTCAGGCTGGACTGTCCTCGTTTGGAGATCTAATCCATAGAAGGTTATCAAATTTAAATTTGGCGCTTGTAATGTGCTTCTTGAAGGTTGGTGGTGGCTGAGCGGTTCGAAGAAATAAAATTACTAAATGCTGTTTCATAACCTCATTTTTGAGTTCCTGGTGTTTGCTGTCTTTTAGATAACAATAAATAATAAATTCTAGTGTTTTGTCCTTTTAAAAATACTACTTCATATTAGTACCATTGATTGACATTTTCCATTTTTTGACGAGATTATGTTGCTGTCAACTAAGCTATATAAGCTACCTAGGGGAAATTAATCAGACGTGCCATTTTGCAACTTTGGTTGCCTAAACAGCTGTGATCACGTGGGACTCACTTTTTTCTAAAAGCACTGTATATGCGTGTGTTGGTAACTAATTTCTTACGGCGATCGTGTTTTAATAAGTACCAGCCATCGGATAAATAAATTACCTGATACAATTAGTTTTGTAATTTGTAAATAAAGAAATATTTGATGTAATAGTAATAGCTTAAGTTAGTCTTACAGTTACATATGCCTATTTCGTAGTGAAATTAACACGTATAGGATTATTTCTTGTAGGAACTAGTTTGCACGGCAAAGCCTTAAGTAAAAAAAAATTAACTTTGCCATCACTTGATAATGTAATGGATGTCATAATGTTATTTAAAATCGTAAGTCAGTGTTTGAGACGATAGAACATCTATCAAGGCCGTCTCTACACTGAATAAGTTCCTTTTTTAAAATTATATACTAAATCAATAAATTGAGTGCCATGAAAAATCTAAAATAATACTAAAAGCTTTTTTTTAAATTTCATTTTGTTGTTTAAATATAGTAAGTCTTTTGTCTTTTTAAGATACTGTTGGGATACGTCTATCGGATGCTGCCAATCACTGTTTTAATTTATTTTGAGTTAACTAAAAGTTAAAAAGTAAATGTTAAGGTTACCTTGCAAACTGAATTAGGCAACTATAGAATTTGTTTTTCTGGTGCAATTTGGTTTACATAACTAACGCTTCATTTATTGTTTTGTATAACGTACTACATTATAATTTTACCTTTACTGTATATTACTTGTCACCTGCATTCCAGACCATGCGGACAATAATGAGTGCAAAGAGGTCAAATGGCAAGCGCTTAAGTAAAGCGGAGAGTTTTGACATGCACACGTATTTAAAATACCAGCAGATGGTGCGTGCTGAAATGCTTTGTCACAGTCCTACTTCAAAATTATTCTATTTAGACTATTTGCATTTTATTGCCCTACGAACGGGATTTCAGGTTTTAGTTCTTTTTTGCTTGATTCAGTTACAGGTTTCCTAGTTGTTTGTGAAACATTGCGGATCAATGCTCCGAGGAATAGCGACTTGCACTAAATTCTATAAGCTATTAATTAATATAACGTGTGTTCTTTTCAAAATAATTTGAAAAGCAAGAGCAATCGTTACCAATATTATAAGATTTTCGAGGTCTTGGGTTTTGGTCTCTCTTTTTTGGAACTAAGTTGACAACTAGTTGTGTTGTCGAACCGGTTTATCTTTGATCCTCCGAGTTATACAAGCAACAAACATTACACCCAGAGAACCTCAGTACAAGATATTTAACAGAGATGCGCTACTGCCGAGTGCGTTCCAGGAATACGGTAACCCGTTCTCGAGGGAAAACATAGACTTGGATAATATGGGCACCAAACGGGTAGCGTTTTCTGATGATAAACACCGAAGAAAGCAGTAGTAACAGAAATTGTGGCTTGTTCGTTGTGTGTTACTAACAATAAACCTTAAAAACATCGACTCTGAGCAAGATTTGACCTGAAATCACCAAACTGAAGGATAACGGTTCAGTGTTTATTCAGCTCTAAACAGAAAGTCAAAATAGGGGTGGTGGTATCGATTGATTTGTCAGTCATGAAAACCAACATTATCCACTGCAATCTGCGATATAAATCAACTCAGGTCATGTAAAAAATCTAATTTCATTGAATGTCTAGATTGTACCACTTCACAGCACATTCAAGTTCATGCCAAAGCAATCCATAGCCTGAAGCTGTTAGAAATCTCGAAGAAATGTATTTTTGCAACACATCAGAAATGAATACGGCTCTGGAGTCACCGAAAGTGATATTGAGTGGGAATGAAATAGTCTTAAGCGTCACAAAAGTGACACCAAAAAAGATAAAAACACAGGAAACAAAACAAAAGTGATCCCTTCAACTACAACATTTAAAGAAGCTTGAGCAAGTTTCTTGTGAGACGCTCACAACAGACCTGAATCCTTTGACTTGTTGGCTGTTGCCGTTACAAGAACTGACAATGAATGTGTAAAAATTTTATCTACGTCAAGCTAGAGTGTTCTTTTACCAACTGGGCGTGATGAACACATAATGCTGAAACCGTGCAACCACAAGAAAGCAGACACTTGATTTCCTCTACGTCAAGGATGCATGGGTTCATGAAGTTTCGGAAGCTATAGTGTTGTCAACGGACACAGACGTTCTCGTGTCATGTGTAGCAGATGTTTGGAAGATTGAAGGCCTTGGCGAATGTATTATTGCTACCATCTATAGAGCCATGGGCGTTAAGCAAGAAAGATTTTGAAATTCCTTTAAAATGGAATTAAAATTTTATTTGGAGGATGTGTGGGCAATTGGACATCTTAAGTTTTATTGCAATCTGTTTCTTTGTCCACTTCATTTTTTACAGAGGAGCATGCTGATATAATGCAAACTTTCATACTTCTATCGCAAAATGCAGGGTTATTCCGCAACAGCAGGACTATTGAGGAAACACGAAAAAGCAAAGAGTAGAATATAGCAAATAGCGGAAACAAAAATGGCAAAGTGGACATGTACAAACAAATGCCTCAGAGCAGAAAGATTACTATCACAAATAGAAAGATAAAGTCAAAAATAAAATAAGAGGATGAATAGATGACATGAGCTTGTTAAAATCTCTCAAGAGAATTTATATTAGGAAAAACATTTACAACATTTACAAAAAGCAAGAAAGACCGTTGAAATACTGCAGACAACGCATTTAGCGGACTTAAGTTTGCTCCTTGCAGTACTTCAGAATAAACCTTCAATTTGAAGAGTTTAATTTTTGTAAACCGCATGTTGTCTAGTAGGTAAATATGCTACGAAAACTTTAATCACATTATAATTAACTTTATTAAACGTTCTTGCAGAATCTTGAGTGTGTCGATCGTTCAGGAACAAGTCTGAGTTGATGCAACATAGACACTTGATTTCAGAAGTCATAACCAACTAGATTAGTAGTTTAGGATAAGTATACAATAAGAAAGCAAGACTATTCAAATTAATTAAATTAATTTGAACATACTAAAAATGATCAAGATTTTATAAAAAGATTTAATCAGTTATTGTAGGTTTTGAACTGTTAGCCTGCGAAGATACGTTTATATATTTCTTATGGAATCTTTCTGGTAGCAAAAACATTATTTTAAATTTAACATTAAACTCCTATTCTGAAAACGAATTTCGCAACTTTTATTTGCAGAAAATATTCTTAATATTCCCTTCATATTAATAACAAAAAAAGTGTTATAAATTCGTCTACATGAAGAGATAACTGCTGAGTTTAAAAATAAATATTTTCTCTTTTATATTTATAGATAAACTTTTACATCACTTTATTTGAAGTCTATTCTACCTGCATATCTATAGTATACCTACATATCTTTTAAACCAAACTCAACTAAATCACTGCCTGTGGTGTAGGATTGACAGGCTGTGGTAAATAGGATATTTCCAGGGAAGTCATGAAAAGGTGTGGAAATGCGTTATTTCGAATCCCACCAGCTGTAACCTGAGATAAACAGGAGGGTGTTTTATATACAAACGACATGTGCCGACAGTGAACAACGTGAATAGGAGCCACATGAATATCTAAGCGTGCCTGAGGTGTTATCTCACCATAGGTACTTACAAGTCTCATCTTATTGCGGCTATAACTCACACTGCCAGGAAAGAATCCTTTTGTAAACCCAGAAATGTAAAATTTATTTTCATTTTTGAAACGAGCATTATACCAACGCAAATAATTAAAGTTCTACTATTTTATATTCTTTTATTAAAATTCCTTCTCTGTAATTATTGTACATATAATCTTCCTAGGTAATAATACTTTCCGTTTAATTTCAAGGTGTGCTAAACAGTAAAAACAAGAAACCGTGTTAGTGTAATTATGCTGTCAAAAAAAAGGAAAATTAGATGATGGCTGTAAGTTGTTAAACATTAATACTCATTAGAATTCATAAGAGATAAGCTTTCAGGGAGATATTAAACAGTTTAAGCTATACCAAGCTTGCAGTTTAGGAAAATTAAAGGCGGTTGAAAGATAAAACGCTGTTTAAGAAATACTTATCTCACGTATATCTACACCAAAAATTAAATTGAAAATAATGTGCTAGACTGAAGTGTTGGAGTTCTAAAACTTATCTTTATTTATGTTCTTTTATAAATATAGTTAGCTATGCCAACGCATGTAATGAAATATTAAATCAAAAGAGTGTACTAAAAGAGAAAATGCAGTGTTACCCTTTGGTATTTAAAATATATTAGAGGA